>JALIZH010013822.1:0-124265 GCA_030522465.1 Rhipicephalus appendiculatus | reverse complement strand
AACATCTACCTGTAAGAGTGCGAGTGAGTTCTTTATTTTAATGCGAAATTGTTAAAGAGCTCGTTTCGCAGAAATTCCGGCGTCGGTGTCGGCGTGGGCGTCGTGGGTTGTGAGCGAAAAATCATCTTGTCCGTGAACGAGAAATTGAGAAATATTCAAATAGAATAATAAAGATTTCCGGGCCCATGCGAGGATCGAACCCGTGT
Organism: Rhipicephalus appendiculatus; assembly: GCA_030522465.1. NCBI lineage: Eukaryota > Metazoa > Arthropoda > Arachnida > Ixodida > Ixodidae > Rhipicephalus > Rhipicephalus appendiculatus. The sequence continues at coordinate 124,059 of JALIZH010013822.1, read as the reverse complement.
CGTCTGCATGGCAAGCAGGTGTTCTACCACAGAGCCATACCATTTGTTGAAAGTGCCTTGGAAAAGAACACTATATGAATGTCATGTAGTGGAAGCGGTCTCCTTATAGCGTCGTATACTGCGTGGCAGAAGCGTTGAATCACGTCAGGCGTCAAAAGATGTGAATTGAGCGACGAGTGGGTGTTTTAAAGGCCCACCCATTAGAAAGAGCTCAGACATATTTAATCATCATCAGGAGCAGAACCATCAACAAGGTGAACAGCTGCGTAGGTTCGCATGTTGCCCTGGGGACGCGTAGTGGGCCCTTCGCTCATTCGCGTAAGGAATAATTATGGCCTAGTGGGCACTTAACAACGTTGCTTGTAATAGGCGTTCAAAGATACTTACGGCCAATGTTACGCGCATAGTCGTTCGTTTCCTTACGGCACGGTTGAGGCATGCACCAAGAACCAAAGCAGGCTAGCAGTTCAGAAGGCGATGCGCACGGTGCCCGATTACGCTATCACGATCTACTCTTGAAATCGAAGCTCAAACGTCCTCCATTTTTATTTGTTTCTTTGTTGCCACTGCATAGTCACAAGGTGTTGGTTATTATTCTTATATCTAGGGATACATCATATAAACTAAAAAATTGAACTATTTAACTCCGTTTCTTAGTATATGCCTTGTTCACGCCTCCTTTTAAATCTCCGAAATGCGGGTGGCGAGTAATTTCGAAGCCGCTCAATTCTCTTCGTGTAAGTAGCCTATTCTCTGCATGCTTGTATTGTGGCTGGCTGAGACTTTGAGGCGCTGCAGGCAGGTTCTGCGGTGTTTCTTGTAGGCGTCCAGAAGAGAAGAATCCTTGGGGCCCCACATGCTGTTTGGCCTGACGGCCTGCCTGATATCCTGGAATGAAATAATGATTAATTAAGGTGCACTGGAAAAATTCTGGAAGATCCCACTAATTGTGCGGATTGATGTCATGCAAAACAGTCTACTAATTGAAGGTTCCTTTGTGGCATTGTTTGGCTTTAAGCCAAGCCTTACGTAGTGGTGAGGTGTGGGAGCGGGCTAGTTGGTTTTCCACAATGTTAAAGCCCCAAGCCCAACGCAAAAAGACCACAGAAGCGCAAAAAAAAAAAAGAAAATTGGCGACGTTTGAACTAAGCCGCGCAAGGCTTGAAACAGCGAAACTGGACGATTCTGATTACTAATCTAGCTGCTTTTAGGTTGTTTGGAGGCCTTAGCTATCGGTAATGCAGGTTGTTTCTGGGTTGCTTCTAGGTCGTTGCTAGGCTTTAGCTATCGGTAATGCAGGTTGTTTCTTGGTTGCTTATAGGTCGTTGCTAGGCTTTAGCTATCGGTAATGCAGGTTGTTTCTGGGTTGCTTCTAGGTCGTTGCTAGGCTTTAGCTATCGGTAATGCAGGTTGTTTCTTGGTTGCTTCTAGGTCGTTGCTAGGCTTTAGCTATCGGTAATGCAGGTTGTTTCTGGGTTGCTTATAGGTCGTTGCTAGGCTTTAGCTACCGGTAATGCAGGTTGTTTCTTGGTTGCTTCTAGGTCGTTGCTAGGCTTTAGCTATCGGTAATGCAGGTTGTTTCTGGGTTGCTTATAGGTCGTTGCTAGGCTTTAGCTATCGGTAATGCAGGTTGTTTCTGGGTTGCTTATAGGTCGTTGCTAGGCTTTAGCTACCGGTAATGCAGGTTGTTTCTGGGTTGCTTCTAGGTCGTTGCTAGGCTTTAGCTATCGGTAATGCAGGTTGTTTCTGGGTTGCTTCTAGGTCGTTGCTAGGCTTTAGCTATCGGTAATGCAGGTTGTTTCTGGGTTGCTTCTAGGTCGTTGCTAGGCTTTAGCTATCGGTAATGCAGGTTGTTTCTTGGTTGCTTCTAGGTCGTTGCTAGGCTTTAGCTATCGGTAATGCAGGTTGTTTCTGGGTTGCTTATAGGTCGTTGCTAGGCTTTAGCTATCGGTAATGCAGGTTGTTTCTGGGTTGCTTATAGGTCGTTGCTAGGCTTTAGCTACCGGTAATGCAGGTTGTTTCTGGGTTGCTTCTAGGTCGTTGCTAGGCTTTAGCTATCGGTAATGCAGGTTGTTTCTGGGTTGCTTCTAGGTCGTCGCTAGGCTTTAGCTATCGGTAATGCAGGTTGTTTCTGGGTTGCTTCTAGGTCGTTGCTAGGCTTTAGCTATCGGTAATGCAGGTTGTTTCTGGGTTGCTTATAGGTCGTTGCTAGGCTTTAGCTATCGGTAAGGCAGGTTGTTTCTGGGTTGCTTCTAGGTCGTTGCTAGGCTTTAGCTGTCGGTAATGCAGGTTGTTTCTGGGTTGCTTCTAGGTCGTTGCTAGGCTTTAGCTATCGGTAATGCAGGTTGTTTCTGGGTTGCTTATAGGTCGTTGCTAGGCTTTAGCTACCGGTAATGCAGGTTGTTTCTGGGTTGCTTCTAGGTCGTTGCTAGGCTTTAGCTATCGGTAATGCAGGTTGTTTCTGGGTTGCTTCTAGGTCGTTGCTAGGCTTTAGCTATCGGTAATGCAGGTTGTTTCTTGGTTGCTTCTAGGTCGTTGCTAGGCATTAGCTAGGTGATGCTATGTTGTTTGTTCGTTGATTCTCAGCGCAGAGAGGTTCGAGTTAAACAACAGACAGTGACAGGCCCGACGCGGACGTCCGAACTCCAGAGACAGAAAATCGACCTGAAACCGAGCGTTCGAGCCTCTCATAGATCTACGGGCACGTCGTCGTTGGCGTAGGCCTTCCATCGCTTCGGGGTCTTCTCGCAGGTACCGTTGTCTTTCCCGTTACCTAGTATTCTCTCGTTGTACGTACTCGGGGTCTTCGGCTCGCCACTGTTGATTCGCAGCCATTTCTTGTTGGGCTACTTGTTGCCTTTTTCCTTTTTAGTGGACCAGTGGTGAGTAGTGAGGTTTACCCAATTTCTGCGGCACATACCCGTTCTTGATAGTTTTCTTTTTTTTGGTTCGTCGGACAAGGAACGATTTGCTAAACAGTGTCACTGTTAAAAGTGTGCTTGTCGTTTCTTTGTCTGCTGTGCACTTTTTTTCGCTGAAGCTTTAACGTTACGAGGGGGGATCGACGCCCTTATATAAATTAAGTAGCTGTTCAAGTGACGTGCGCTTGCTAGGCACATTGACCACAAGGTGAAATCTATAGGGCAGACATAACGTCGCCACTCACATTAGAGAAAAGCCGTCAGTTCCGCCGAAGACTAGCGTATCGTACCATGTACTAATGTGCATATAATAAGCAGCGTTAGCTAACTTACTCCTGCGCTGTCGTGCAACGCATAGTTTGCTCAGTCATAGTACCATATATGTAATGTAAGGGCGAATGTATGGGAAAGAATTCGTGCCCCGTTTAGTGAATAGAGGGGAGGGGGGCTCCACCTTCTCGCCCCCCCCCCCCCCTCCACTGCCGCGCGCATGCGTATGGTGCTGCATAATTACTTGCTGAAGACTCCCCGCACAGACACTTCCAGCGTAAATAATTTTTTCGTATAATGGTCTGGTTTTGCAAGGACATCAGAATCATCTAAAATGCCTTTTTTTCAAGACTCATCATCGCGCTCGCTTAAAGGGGCCCTGCAACATGAACTGGTATAGCGCATTACGGAAAAGAAGAAACGGCCGAGCAGACAGACACAAGAGGACAGAGCGCTAACTTCCAACTGTCCTCTGTCAACTGTCCTCTTGTGTCTGTCTGCTCGGCCGTTTCTTCTTTCCCGTAATGCGCTATACCAGTTGAGGTACGACGAACCAACTCGCCCAATCTTCGACACATGTGCCCTGTGTCGTATGAAGATTTGTTAGGACAGCAGTGACGACTTGGCAGCCAGAGTGGCGCCGGTCCAACAGGAACGCAGATCTCGCGCACAGCAACAGACGCCCGAGCGTATCTTCTTTCTCGTCTTCACTACAATTGCCCCCCGGGAGAGAAAACAAGCCATCCTGGCGTCTCAAGATATAGGCAGTATCAAGGGTTCGTAGTACGGTTTAAGTCTGCTGACGTGAACAGTGTCCCGACCGCGACGCCTGAGGTCGTGGGACGGCTTCTCGGGCTCAACTATGTAGAGCGAGGGAGTAGCAGCGCGAACACACACCCACAAGAGAGAAGACGCGGACACGCATGCGTCCCTTGTCAACTATGTAGTTGACAAGGGACGTGCGTCTTTTGATGCGGTAGCGGCCATCATAGCGCGCAAGAAACTTGTTTGTAAGGCCAGGGCTGTGAGGAGGTATCCACAACCAAACGAGAGAACCAGTCGGGAAGTCTGGTGAAGACACGTCATTGTCGTGTCGCAGTTTTTCGCGACCTTGAGCGGCGGTTGTAAGTTTACGAGCGAGCTGCCTACAGTCCTCTGCATATCTCGCCGCTTCAGACACCGGCGTTCATTCGGAAGCATCGGGTCGGTATGGAAGCAGTGTGTCCATGGTGCAAGAGGGCTCTCGTCCGTACAACAGGAAAAACGGTGAAAAGCCAGTGGTAGCTTGTGTGGCAGTGTTGTAGGCGTAAATGACAAATGGTAAAACAGCATCCCAGTTACTGTGATCCGACGCGACGTACATAGTTATCATGTCACCGAGCGTGCGGTTGAACCTCTCCGTCAAGCCGTTCGTTTGCGGGTGGTATGTGGTAGACTTGAGGTGAATGATAATGCATACAGCGAGAAGGGCTTGGATGACGTCGGAGAGGAACACACGCCCTTTGTCGCTGAGCAGTTCACGTGCTGCTCCATGTCGAAGAACGAAATTCCGCAGAATGAATAATGCGACCTCGCGAGCGGTGGAGGCTGGTAGCGCTGCAGTCTCGGCATAGCGCGTTAAATGATCGACGCCGACAATTATCCATCTGTTACCCAAGGAACTGCTGGGAAGTGGGCCGTATAGGTCTATGCCCACGCGATCAAAGGGACGAGCAGGGCAGGGAAGCGGCTGTAACTCGCCGGACGGGCGCTGGTGAACTTTACGCCGCTGGCACGCCGTGCAAGCGCGGATGTACTGGCAGACAGTGATTAATTCCATGCCAGTAGAAACCTTGCCTGAGCAGAGCATACGTTTTCAGAACGCCGGCGGGACCATGGTGAGGAACAGCATGGAAGTATGCGCAGATGTCAGAACGCATGTGCCGTGGTATCACGAGCAGCCATTTGTGACCATTGGGCGTATAATTTCTGCGGGAAAGGATGTTGTCGCACACAGTAAAATGGGCGGCTTAGCGACGAAGTGTTCTCGAAGAAGGTGTGGCCGATGGATCCTGCAGGTAGTTGAGCATAGTTGAAAGCCGGGGATCCTTACGCGGTTCAGTCGGCATATCCGTGGCGTATAGATGGGTGACATGGGTGTGAAGAGCGTTGACAGGGAAGCTACATCAGAAGGTATCGATGACCGAGAAAGCGCATCAGCGTCAGTGTGCTTCCTGCCCGATCTGTAGACAACGCGACTGTCATATTCCTGTAAGCGAAGAGCCCATCGGCCGAGGTGACTTGATGGATCTTTCAACGAAGAAAGCCAGCAAAGGGCGTGATGGTCGGTAACAACGTCGAAAGTACGACCATCACGCCCCTTGGCCATAATTTGCCAAGAACCCAAATTATGGCGAAACACTCCCTTTCGGTCACAGAATAGTTCGCTTCTGGCTTCCTTCAAAGTGCGACTAGCATACGCGACGACGTATTCGTCGTAGCCGTCCTTCCGCTGAGCTAGTACTGCGCCAAGTCCGATGCTGCTAGCGTCGGTATGAATTTCTGTAGGCGCCGTGGGATCATAATGCCGAAGTATTGGTGGTGAGGTAAGTAGGTGACGTAGCTGCTTGAAGGCTTCATCGCATGAGGTTGACCAAGCGGAAATGCCGTTACTAGCCGTAAGTACATTCGTTAGTGGTGCGATTATGGTCGCAATATTACGTACAAAGCGCCGGAAGTAAGAGCAGAGGCTTACAAAGATGCGGAGCGCCTTAAGAGTTGTGGGCCTGGGAAACTCGGCAACGGCGCGAAGCTTATCTGGGTCAGGCAGCACACCCATAGAGTAACATACAAATTACAAGAGTGGTCACTCGGGCCAAAAGCGGCGGTGCTACGCAGCTTCATGCCGGCCGTGAGAGGGCGACACATCACTCTCTATCTTCAAGGGAACGCGCGTACTTGTTATCTACTTCAGTACCTTTTCTAGTTGCAATATGCGTCTACTTGTCGCAATGCGGCTCTGAATTTATCTTTATCGCCTGCGATTGGACGGTTCGATATCGTCGGGCAGGATCGGACATGAATCGGGTATCGGGTGCGAGAGTAGTGCAGAATGGCGTCGACGCGACGGCAACGTTGTCACGCTCCGTGTTCATGAGCGTTTAATGCAATGAAGTACGGACAGCTGCAGGATGACGCGATAAAAGATGTGCGATTACGTGCTTCGTGGTCTTGACTTGTTTCGTGTGCCTCTCTGCTTGGCGGCTGCTATTGGTAAGAACGCCGTCATTAATTTGCAAAGTGCGTATTGTATTCGTCATGTTAAGCTAACATTTGTCGCTTGTGCTGTTCGGCGCAGAGAGCTTTCTTGCGCTCCTCACTTCGCGCATGTTTGCGAGAAAATCGTTTCTTGGCGCGAGTAAGTGAGTCGCCGCTTGCGTCGGTAGGTTTTTTTTTTTTGTGCCGGTACACGTAGTTCGAATTCAGTGCGTGAAATTGTGTGAAGAGTGCAGTTAGGCTTAACATCGTTATTTAATTGTGGCGTTCGCATTTTTCTTGAAGCTCTTGTTACGAGCGCAATTAGAGAGAATATGTGAATCGAGAAAAATGTTTGTTAGCTGAGGCTACGATTTAATCTTCTGAATAAACACGACTGCCTCGGTAACGCATGCATGGCGCCAAATATTGCTTTGTTTTAGCTGCGGAATCTACTCGTGACTGTTTTTCGCGAAAAGGTGATGTGAAGTGCGTCGGAGAAAATTTGGGCTAAGGCGGGAGAGAAGACATAGCCAACATCCTTTTTTTTTCGTTCTTTTTTTTTATTTTTTCAGATCATGCCGTCCGGAGTCAAATACTACGGCAACTACTGTCGCGCTGCGTCGTTAACTGTATGCGTACGTGCGCGTGTACTGCAGTTTTATTGTTGTGTGGGGCCTTTCATAATGTCGCCTACTTGTTTATTGCTTCTGTAAAATTTAAACTCTAGATATGGCAGCTGTATTGCCATGTCTTGCAGTGCAATGAACCCACCTCTTCGTGCGTGCATGTAAGTGTGCATGTGCTTACCAAGAATGGCTTGAAAATAAAAGTTTTCGTCTCTTCCAAGAGTTCTTACGTTTTATTTAAAATGTCTGCATAAACACACAGTGGCATCGTGTGCTTGCCGCTCTGGCGGTACAGCTTACACGAAGCTAATCAATGCATGCAAATGACGCGTGAAAAAAAAAAAAACGCAATTAAAGCATGGCCTCTGAGACGAGCACATCCACAGAAGTGGTTCTCGGAGGCCGTGTAATTTTTTTTGATCTCTAGAACATGGCCTTCGAGACCACCGTTTCTGTGGTCCCCACCATCTCCGAGGCTGCAAAGGTTCCCCCCGGCCCGTTTGGAGCGCTGCGAACCCAAATTCAGCCGCTGGGGTCTATGGGAGTGTCCTCTCTTAACTTTTTATGTTACTCTATGGCACACCATCCTTCGAAACAACGTGTCCCAATATTGCTAGCTTGCGGGCCGCGAAACGGCACTTTTTGATGTTTAGTTGGAGGACGGCAGAGGTGAGACAGGTCAGTATCTCACGCAAGCGAACAAGGCGCGTCGGAAAATCTGATGAAAACACGACGATGTCGTCAAGATAGCACAGACATGTTTTCCACTTGTAGTTACGAAGGATGGTGTCCATCATGCGCTCGAAAGTAGCGGGCGCGTTGCAGAGCCCAAAAGGCATTATGGTAAATTCGTATAACCCATCGGGCATTGCGAAAGCTGTCTTCTCGCAGTCACCTTCCGCCATCGGCACTTGCCAATAGCCAGAGCGAAGACCTAAAGATGAGTAGTACTCCGCGCTTTGCAAGCAGTCGAGTGCGTCAACTATGCGGGGCAGCGGGTAGAAGTCTTTACGAGTGATTTTATTTAGCCGACGGTAATCCATTCAGACGTGTATTGACCCGTCCTTCTTGCGCACTAATACGACAGGAGACGCCCAAGGGCTCTGGGAAGGGCGAAAGACGCCACGCTACAGCATTTCATCGACTTGCTAGTTAATGACATGCCGCTCGGCTGCCGACACACGGTACGGTCGCTGGCGTAATGGAGGATGAGAACCTGTGTGGACGCTGTGACTGACGTTCGCCGTTCGCCCCAAGCGCGGTTGGTCGCAGTCAAACGACGAGCGAAAATTCTGGAGAAGCGCATGGACTTGCGTACGGTGCCGAGGCGACAGACCGGCATCCACGACAGATTCAAAGATGTCTGGCAAAGACGAAGTTGATGATGATGAAGATGACGTGCGCTGGACGGGAGAAGTGATGGTGTCGAGCTCAGAACAGGGCGTGTCATCCGAAGTCTCGATGATGTCGAGCAGATCAACAGGCTGAACACAACCAAGAGACTCTCCGCGCAGCAAGGTCACAGGGTGTTCAAACGGATTACACAGAAGCATTGCCGATAATCCGGATGTGGTATTGAGGACGGCAAAAGGGAGAGGCAGAGCCCTGCGACGCAGAAAATTAGGCGACGGCGTGAAAAGGACAGTGGCACACGGCGCGGTAGAGCAGGACACGGGCTCAAGCTCTGACATGGCGGGTGGTATGTCCGTGTCGGATACAACAGTGAGCTTTTGCGCTGTACTCGTAGAAGGGTAAGGCAATGCGTCATCAGAGAAAAGGAAGAACGCCACTTCGGCCGGAGCACAGTCGATGATGGCACGATGCTGAGACAAGAAATATCAGCCGAGCATGATGTCATGTGAACATGAAGACAGCACGAGAAATTCGACAACATAGAGGACTCCGTCAATAACCACGCTTGCGGTACATGCAGCAACCGGCGCTATGTGCTGCGTACTTACGGTGCGCGGCAGCATGCCGAAAAACGGCGTCGTGACCTTATGCAGTTTACGGCAGAATTTCTCGTCCATGACTGAAATCGCAGCCCCAGTGTCAACAAGCGCAGTTGCGGCAGTTCCTTCCACCATAACGTCGAGTAAATTGCGTGGTGACTGTGTAGGCCTTGTAGAAGTCGCGAAGCTGGAAGTTCGTGCCTGCGGAACTGCAGCAGCTAGTTTCCCTCGCTAGGGGACTGCCGACGACGTAAGGGTGAAGGCGAGCGACGACGGGGTGAAGGGGAGCGGCGGTTGCCGAGAGGCCGTCGCGGAGGCGGCGAAAAGCCTGAGCTGGGACGCGTGGCATGATCAGTAGCACCGTCTGGGTAGCCGCAGTACCCGGGCGTTGCGGCAGCTTGATTACCAGGTGGCATGCGACGGTTGCAGAAGCGGGCCACATGTCCGGCGAAACCACAAGCGAAGCATATAGGCCGGTTGTCGCGTGTGCGCCAGGGATTTTGAACATACTGGCTTTGAAATGGCATTGGTGGCGACGCAGGAGGCCGGGCTGTTGGCGGGCGCATCTCGGCAAGGGAAGGCGAATGTCGGTGGCGGTGGTCACGCTGTGACTGCGGCATAGGTCAAAGGTGCAGCCGCAGCTGGACAAGCGGGCCACATGTCCGGGGAAACCACAAGCAAAGCATATAGGCCGGTTGTCGCGTGTGCGCCAGGGGATTTTGAACATACTGCCTTCGAAATGGCATTGGTGCCGACGCAGGAGGCCGGGCTGTTGGCGGGCGTATGGCGGCAGGGAAGGCGAATGTTGGTGGCGGTGGTCGCGCTGCGACTGCGGCATAGGTCAAAGGTGCAGCCACAGGTGGACACGGTTGGGCCGAAGGTACCGACTTGGCGAGTTGATCGCGGATGGCCCTCCTGATGGGAGCAGCAAGAGATGCGTCAGGCTGTACGGATTCATCGGTCAGAGGTAGCATAGACAGCTGGCGCGCTACCTCCTCCCGAATGAAGTATTTGATTTGAGTTGACAGCGTTGTAGCGGGCGACGGGGGAGAGGCAATCGTGAGGCCCGAGAGTGACTCGGCAGATGCGACAGCGCTGCGCGCAAGCACCCTTTGTCGACGCAGCTCGTCAAAGCTCTGGCAAAGAGTGACGACGGCCGCGACAGAAGCAGGGTTCCGTGCAACAAGCATCTGAAATGCCTCGTCCTCGATGACTTTGAGGGTATGCTTGACTTTCTCCTCTTCGCTCATGGAGGCATTGACGCGGGAGCAAATGTTGACATCCTCTATGTAGCTCGTATAAGTCTCAACGGGCTGTTGAGCACGCTGGCGTAGGCGTTGTTCAGCATGAAGTTTTCTCAAAGTTGGGTTGCCGAAGACTCCTACATTTGCTGTCTTGAAGTCTGACCCGGTAGGAAGCGCACGCTCATGGTTTTAAAACCAGAGGTTGGCGACATCAGCAAGATAGAAGGTAACGACACGTAGTTTTGCCGGGTAATCCCAGTTGTTGGTTTCACTGACGCGCTCATAGGTGGAAAACCAAGCTTCCACGTCAGCCTCACCGGTACCGCTAAAAATAGGAGGGTCATGGTACCGCTTGAAGGCGCCGCCGCAGGTGGTAGCAGCGGTGGTGCCGGGCTGATTGTTGGCGATGTCTCGGTCATTGCAGCGGCTGAAGCTAATGGCAACGTTCGGTTGCGAAGTTCCAGGGTGAGGTCGGGGATAGCAGCAACCTCCACAAAATGTCGTATGAAGATTTATTAGGAAAGCAGTGCTGACTGGGCAGTCAGAGTAGCACCGGTTCGACAGGAACGCAGATCTCGCGCGCAGCAACAGACGCCCGAGCGTATCTTCTTTCTCGTCTTCACTACACCTGCAACACATTCGCAAGTAACCATCGAATGGCTTCACTGAAGCAGTTTATAGCCTCCTCACCTTCGCTACCCTTCCCGCAGGCGATGTATCCTCCTCGCCGCTTATTTATTAAAAGTGTGAACAATGTCAGCACTAAGCGCTCGAGCTTATCAGGATTTCGCGCTTCTCGGCTGCACGTTGTTATCGCCGCTTGCGCAGTCATAAACACACAAAATGAAGTGAAATCAGTTGATCGCGCACGATAGTCATGCGACACAAGAAAGAACGGATGGGCGACTGAATGGCAAAGCAGTGCAGCAGACAATTCACAACTGATATTTCGCGTATATGGACCAATCGAGAAAATGTACACTATATACGTCAAGAGAATCACTGTCTGCGTCATCGAATTACACAAGACGAGAAACGCCAGGAGAGAATATTGCGCTCGTGTTTTGTATTGTCACGTGGTCGTGACGTCGACGAAGGTAGCAGTCGATGTCTTCAAGGCGAAACACTTCATTTGGCTGAACTTGTGGCCGTGAAAACGGAAAGTCAGGTTACAGTAATACACACTGGCACTGATAGCGGCGAACAGAGCGTCGGCCGTCGATCAACTGAACATCGTTGGAGCGCGCCGGCTTTTATGCTTCACGCGTCGAACACTCTAGCCTTATCACTGGTCATCGCGCAAGCTCGGAAATAATCTCGAGTGGTCGCGTCTTGCGCGCAATCTTAACAAAACGATCTACAATAATCGCGAAGGTTCTAGAACAATAAGGCGCGGTTTGAGCTGAGCTTTGCTGACGGTCTTTGTGGGCGAAAACCGAATACAACAAAAGTGAAAATAAGAATAGCGCGTGGCAGTATTTTGAGAGGCTGGTGAGGGGAGCCCTTTAAAATGCAGTTTAGTTCTCTGGAAAACCAGCACGGAAATGTTTTGATTTCTCGGCGTTTTTGTAGTTATAAAACGTCCACAAAAAAACACAGCATATCCACGGAGTGAATGATGATGAGTGGGCGAAGCTGCAGAGGCTCATCGGTAAACCATGAATCTTCCGTGAATTCTGCCCGGTACATCATCACCAACGTGAGATCGGGCGCGTTTATACTAAAGGGTCGATGAGAGTTATGGTGACTGAAGCAATCATGGTTACACCGTGGAATCTTCAGTGGTTTCGCCCAGCAGTAATCAAAGCGATAGTGTGTGTGAAATTTTATTCAAGCTTGAACGACCGGTCGTCGTCCATGGTCCGCCAAGCGGCACGATCCGGCAAGCGCACTCGTACTGCTCGTACGGCGGTCCGCGCAATCGGAGAGCAGCTGCACCGCCAACGCCATCTAGCGTACCTTCACCCAACCGCCATATTGTACGCATGTCTATAGGCGGTAATCTTCCGCGAATTCTGCGCAGTACATCATCAACGACGTGAGATCGGGCGCATTTATACTAAAGGGTCGATGAGAGTCATGGCGACTCGCAGCTTACTTTAATTTTACATGTACGTTGTGAATTTTTTTATTGTTTAATCACGCACAGGAGACATCTCACACAGGCACTACCTTGGAGGTCGAAATCCAGTACCTACTGGCTACTCAGAGTGCATGGACAACGGAGGACCGCCGTGGTAATGCCATAAGGAGCTTCGTCCCTAAATATATTCATCATATACAAGTACTAAACGAGAGGTGGCTACAGACAACGGGGACGCACGACCCACGGCTTAAGGAGCTTCGCCCCTAAAACGGACCGAGCCAGGTTTTAGTACGTTGTTTTGGGGGGAAACACTGCTATTTTCCGCCACAGCACGACAGCGCGTCAATTTGAAGGAGGTGTCTCGTACCCGATTGTGTTTCCGGTAAACGATGATGCTGACGACCCCTATGATGACCAGGCAAGAAACCACAGTCAGGCTGCCCAAAGAGTTCGCCCACAGCGGGTACTGGTAGCTCCCCATCTTCGGAGTGTCGCTCACCACAGGACTGATGACTGTCATCTGGCGGAGATGCGAATAGAACGGTTAGCATAAACAACATACTGTCATCAAATTGGCTTCAGTATAGCAACCGAAGCTGGTAGCTAATTTCCGAATGCTTCGCATTTAACTGCGAGGCATTTTTGGCCTTCCTCCTTTGTTTTCCCCTACTAGCACACTTCCCAATATTTGTATTACCACTTACCGTTTCATGTTGTCTCTAATATAGGATCTTATTTATGTCTAAATTTTAAAAAAAAGTCACAGTTTCACCGCAAGGGTGAAGCAATGAATGCGATAGCAACGTATTCTAATGGTATACGAAGTTAGGCTGGCAGCTAACTCTTTTGGGTTCGATCTCACGCAACTCTACAAAACGGTGGTGTAGGAGAATACGGCCGTTCCAGAGACACTTCTCGCACAGTCTCTTCACGTTGAGAGCGCAGCACGTAGAAGGGTATACCAGCCGCCCGCTGACGGCTGCCGAGACAGCGAGATACCGCAGGCGCCAGCGATGGCGACCGCAAAATCAAGTCAACAGTTGCTGCTCGAGCAACCCCCCCCCCCTACCTGCCTTGCGTCTTTTCATGCTCGTTAAAGACGGCCGGGGCATTTACTCTCTGCTTGAGCATTCGACGGCCGGTCTAACAGGCGGGGGGGGTCTTATCGCATGCGTCCTCCTCGCGACTGAGATGGACCGGCTCGTTTGATCTCTGCTTCAGGCGCGTTGGTCAGCCCCTTTCGCGCGCTATTACCCGAGGGTAGAACGTACGATGCGATGCGGGATCTTATCAATTTGGACTTTATAAGGCACATGACCACGACGGCGACGGCAAAAAGCCGTCGTGACTGCCCATATAATTGCTATCACAATAAAACCATTAGGATTGGATTCCTACTTTGCATTGTGTATGCCACCTTTTCCTTCTTATTTCCTTGCACTCTTAACGTTTTTTTGCTTCTGCCTGTTATTACTGTTTTGGTTTAGAAGTTTGTCTTCCTCAAAACACCCCTCGTATAAAAAGTGTGCCAAAGGGTTCACAGTACGAAGAATAAACGAATAAATAATATATATTGTACGGTGCTCACCAGGAGAATGAAGGGACAGACGAACCTCCAGAGAAAAAGGGACACGCTGCTGACAGGAGTGCCGCGGAGGAACTCAATGTCCCTTGAGACGTTGTGAGGTCCTGCATGCGATGTCCAATGTTAAAATGAGGTCTAACTTGTAGAATAACATTTTTTTTTCGGCTTGATAATGGCCGACGTGTCAGTACTTCAGTAAGATAAGTGCACAGTTACGAGCCGTGCGGAATAATTGACAAAGCTTCAATGGCATTTAGTTCAAATATTAAAGCAAAATACACCCTGAAAGTTTCATTTGTGACATACGTACGGCGTCATCGATGACGCAATACTAAATCGAATGAGCCCTTTATGTATGAGGAATGCCACAAATTCTTAGGTGACGTAAGAAGGCGTATGAAAAACAGGACTGAAAGGTGTCGTAGCCAAACATGTCAATTTCAAAAGGCGGTTATTTTTACTTTATTAGATGCCCAATTATAAGCAATTCTGTTGTTAGCGGTTGTTTGCCCACGTACGGCTGACTTATTAATCACAATTGACATCAAGACTGGCTGATATCTATTACACAAAGTTACGACGTATTTTCACTCATTTTGACTTATTATACGATGCATTTTTAATTGTAGGCCGATAAAGCATTTATTGCTTGAAACACCAAATTATTGGGCTCAACAACAGTGTCAAGGCTAATGTGGATGTCATGTGGTATAATTTATGACATGTGCAGAGTCGTCGCACTAGCCGCAACAGTGACGGAGTGAAACCGTTTTCAGCGCCGTGCGGATCGCGTCATGTGTCAAAGCAGAACTATGATAAATCTGAGGGATAAGAGGAATATCGGATCGATCGGAGAGATGACGCATATGTCCTCATGAGCGAAGTGCTTGTGACATCGTAGCCAATGTATTTCCAAACACCGCTACGCAGATAGAAAATTACTGGAAAATACTGTTGCACGGTCGCCTAATGCGTATGTTCGGGCATACACGACGCGCTCGAAAAAAAAGTGAAAAAAGGTAAGGAAATAAACGCGTGGGAAACGAAGAAAGAGATGACGCATATGTCCTCATGAGCGAAGTGCTTGTGACATCGTAGCCAATGTATTTCCAAACACCGCTACGCAGATAGAAAATTACTGGAAAATACTGTTGCACGGTCGCCTAATGCGTATGTTCGGCATACACGACGCGCTCGAAAAAAAAGTGAAAAAAGGTAAGGAAATAAACGCGTGGGAAACGAAGAAAGAGATGACAAAAATCCACGCATCTCCACGAAGTGAATCATGACGAGTGGGCGAAGCTCTGGGGATCGTAACGGTGAGTAACCGCACGTTACCCGAGCGTTGCACCACCATCACACTCCATGTAATGTAAATTGAGTGACATAAAGGGTATATAGAAATGTAAATTTATGTCGCCTTCCAGGAGGATTTAGAAAATTGCTGGAGTGGAGGATATGCCTGGAAAGTGAATCCAAGAATCTGTCATCTTACCGGTGGCAAAATAGCATTTTAAAATGGGTAATTTGTTGGGACATATAGTGCTCGACGTGTGCCATTGCGTTAAAGGTTTTCTTGAGAAGCCTCATCATCTAGGCACAGTTTAGTAGAGATCAATTCATCAATACTCTTCTCGATAGGTTATTTTCGCCGGGAACAGCAATATCTTACCTTATAATTACCTATATCTACGGTGAAGTCTATTGTAAAACCTTTTTTTTTGTGTCTCACATATGTTTCGACTATAGCAACAGTTCTATGCCTCGCTTCCCTTGTATTTTAACATTGCGCCGCCCGTCCACGTGCTTGATGCCCTTCGACTTCTTCGTTGTCGTTTTAACAGCACCGCGCGTGCACTCCATCATGACTTGTCCTTGGTGACGCTCACTTATCAACGGCGCGCACTTCGAACGCGCACCACACTCATCACAAAGGCCCCTTTTCGAAAAGTCTTTCTGTTTGAAAAACTGCCGCTTGGTGCGCGAAACACTTCACTGATAGACGCTCACACCACACCAAATGTCTACTGACAGTTTTGAAATAGTCAGTGAGCATACAATGCATAGCACTCATTAACAGTGAAAACCAACTGAATAACAATGCACTATTGTTCAATTGCTCTAACATAATGGAATAATTGTGTTGTTCTACAATGATTCACAATTGCACAGTTTATAGTCATTGTAATTAACTCGCATGGTCCTAGCGACTACCCTGTTAGACAATGAAAGTCAATGACTAATAAGAAGATGCAAGTATGTTCACTCCAAAAATTAGGACAGAATTAACTGTACAAAATTCCAATGATCGCTTTACAGTCCCGACCACAACCTAACTGATATGTACAACAGATCCAAGTCCTTATTCCCGAGTCGAAAATCCAAAAAGAGCAACCGGTTAATAAAGGTGGCGCTCAAGTAATAGCATCCCACACGAGACGGGTGGCATGCGTCTTCCACGCACAGCAGAGCAATCGAGACGCTTGGAAGCAGCGCTGACCAGAAGCCTGCCGGTAAATCTGCATGTAGTCACTCAGACGCCCAGCGGAGTTAGTACCATCAACAGAGCGAAGGTTTGTATCCAACCAGTGGCGTCAGCTCCACGCGCAGCGCGTCGGAAGCGGTTGGAATGAGCCCTCTGGCATTCGCCGACAAGTGCTCAGACAGACAGACAGAAAAACTTTATTGGCCAAGTGTGTTTGGACCCCCCCGGGGTCCCTGGACCACCGCGCGGTCCCACGCCACGTCTACGCAGCCATGCCCCTCGCCGCGATGACATCGGCAGCCCGAGTCACCGCAGCAAGCCGCAACGCCGCGTCTCAGTACCTCGGACAACTGAGAGTAATTACCTCCAGCACCCGAAGACACCACAGGAAACGCACTAGATTCCTCGCTGCTCAAAGTTGAATGCTTTCGTAATCTGCTTTCATCTCCTAACTTATCTTCAGTCGGCTTAAAGCTGGGTTCAACACTGTGCATCCGCTCAGATTGGACATCCTGTCCGGCCACATCAGTACATGCTAAAAAAAGCACCTCCGACTCTGTACTGTCTCTCTGGACAAGTGCTTCTGCACTCTCCTTTCGCTCTCTCGGATAAGTCACATCTCAACTAACCCGAGAAGTCGAGCTCTCTCGCTGTACGAGCGAGTTATTCGCATGGTCTTTGACCATGCTTGCGTCCCCCTGTTCCAGCTTCCAACGGTATACAAGAATCGGTGGCCACCACCTCAAACCTTCCTTCACGGCACTCGCCGTCGTCACCCAGGTGACCTTTTAGCGCTCTTTCAATGGAGCTGTTCTGAGGCAATCCTACCTCTCCATTACATCTGAGAGGTTCGAAGGCACGAGTCACTCTGAGTGGAACTGTCCTGTTCCAGGCTTGCAAAGCTGTCCTCCGCTTCGTCAAGCTCCGCAAGACTCCTTTCTTGGCTGCCTACCTCTTTGCCATGCTCTATCCGAGCTCCAGGCTCTATTGAAAGGCTATGGCGAGGTTTAAGGCTAACCTTGCAGAAATTCGACTCAATCCTTAAACAGGTACTATCGGAGCAAACGTCAACCACTTGCTAAACCCTCTGTCTCTCCAGCTGCGTTGTTTTAACCAATGCGAGTTCGAGTCGTAGCTCAAGTGCTCGCCTTTCTAATTCGAGCTGCTCCTTTTTCACACTTAGTTCTAATTCCAGCTCTTCTGTCCTGGCCCTCAGTTTAGACTTCAGCTGCTCCATGTGTGTTTTTAATTCCAATTCGAGCTGCTGCTTCTTTGCCCTTCGTTCTGCAGCTCTTTCCTCTCGCTCACGCGCCATCCGCTCCTCATACCACGTTCTAAACGCCGCTCCCTTGAGACCCATACGTTCCGCCATTTCCAATAACTCCCACGTGCTAGTCATGGTTCTAACCGTGCCGAAAAATCACTATGAAAAACAAACGGCTTTGTCCTGTCGCGGACGCCAATTTGTCATGCAGGTTTGCCGTAATCTAAGTTGTTACTCTGAGACAGAACCTCAGAGAAAAGAAATCACGAAGCCGGTTTAAATCCAAACGAGAAAAGTAAGAAACTTTAAGCAAAAAAGAAAGGGAAAACAATGGAATAACAAACTAGATAATCTGTCTTAAGTTACAACCTAGAGTGAGTCTTCTAACGTCCCGCTCTAACGTTTATGAAGACAAAGAGTCACCGGTGGTGTTGATGACGGCGATAGCTTGGTAGGCAGACGTCGATGAGGCGGCGATGCTGATGATGTTACTGTCGCCGAGGTAACGTGCCCGCCAGCACGTCGGATCCTGACGGAGGATTACGGCTCACGTGAGGCGTCGCGCTCGTTCTCAGCAGGTAACGCCACACAGGAGGTTCCGCCCTCCACGGGCGGTTTGGGACCAGAGTCGAGGCTCGGACACCAGGAACGTGGCCTCGAACAGTCACGGCCGGAACTCCGTGAAGCCGCGTACCTCCGGGTACTCCGTGACCAGCTGGAGCGTCCTGGACATGTCGGACTTCTAGTGTTCGGGTCCGGAACCCGACATCACAGCCGCGCGACACCAGCGACCTTTGCTCCAGACTGTTCCAACCCGCTCTGCGCTCGACTGGTCTTCGAACGTTTTTTCCTTCTCTTCTTCTTCCTCGTGCCTGCTTCCCATTGGTCTTCCTACGGACCTTGATCATGCGAACTTTCCCGCAAACTTCCTATTCTCTTGGCGGAGCGTGGTTTCACGTATGACTTTTCGCGCTTACGTCGTCGTCTTCTCTCCGCCGCTCAATCGTGAAGCATCGCTGCCGTTGCCTCCGAGCACGTCTCACAGAACACTACGGTGCCACCACACTTCACTTCACCAACACCACCGCACTACACTTCACCACAACCACAACGGATGAAAAGGCTAGGTACTAAAGAGCTTCGCCCCTAAAATGCGCCTAGCCTTCTCAGCTGCTTATTGTCGAGCTTTTGAAGGTTGTTTTGCCGGCCTTACCGGTCTACAAACCTCGGACGCGTTTTTAACATGTCGTGCTTCATGCAAAGTTATGTAATCTCTTTTCTAGAAAATTACCTCTAAATTAGCAGTTCAGCTGCCACTTAAGTATGCAACTGACAGTAGCAATCATATTGTACAGGTTGCTGGTTTAAAACAATATCCGTCATCCTTTTTAACTATCACGCTTTTATACAAGCGTTCAAGTTTCCGAATATTTTAAGCAATAATCTCGCTTGTTGGCATTGTGGAATGCAGCAACATATTGTAGCGATGCTGAAGTACTCAGGGTAATGGAATAAACGTATTTATTAAAGGGGGCGAACTTGTGCCCACAACTCAAGTGACTGCGATAGTAGAACTGCGCGTCAGTCGAACATTAAAGATGTCGTTCAGCTGATTTCTTCTTCCTCTCCGCGAGAAGTCCCGAGCGCGTGGCGCATGCGCTCGTGCGCGGTGAGCGGCCAGCGCGTGGCGCTGGCCGCTCACCGTTTCGAGGGCATGGTGCGTACAATGGAAAACCTCTTAAGCCAGCCTGTCGGTAAGGGCAGAACCTATACAGGTGACCTGCTTCTCCGCAATGGAAACACAAAGGCCTGCGCTCGTGGTCACGCCAAATGTCACTTTTCCGGGGTCTTTGATCCACGTAGCGAGGAACACTACGCGCTGGTGGCAGGTAGGTAGCCGTTGGTTCCGGCGGATGAGGTGCACTGCGTGCTGTCGGTGGGTACGGAGGCGCCATCGCAACAGCTGCATTGCTGTGCACCGCGGGTTGCCTTAGTACCTCAGAATACGTTGGGATGTGTCTGATCGGTGGCGGCTCACGCTCCGGCAGCCGCATGACCTGCCTCAGTTCGTCTCGCACTACGTCGACGACAGACAGTGCAGCTGTAGTCGGAGGTGCTTGCAACTTACTGAGCTCTTCCCTGATCACCGATCTGATGAGCTCTCGGAGGGCTTCCATGTCATTCCGCAGGCCTCCAGAGAAGACACTGGCAGGTGCACAGTTTATGTCCCTGTTGTACTGCCGAGCCCGCTGTTCTAGCGTCTTCTCTATGGCGGTCGCTTCAGAATGGAACTCCGCAACTGAGCGGGGTGGGTTGCGGACGAGAACAGCGAATAGCTCTTGCTTCACCCCACGCATGAGATGGCGCAGCTTCTTATCTTCAGCCATGTTGGGATCCGCGCGCTTGAACAGGCGGATCAGGTCCTCGATGTACATCGCCACACTTTCGTTTGTGAGCTGGTTTCTGGTTTGAATAGCAGCCTCCGCCTTTCTTTGCGATCTGTACTGGCGTAAGTAGCCAGCATTTGTCGCCGAAATTCCTCCCAGGTAGACAAAGAGGTCTCATGGTTCTCAAACCACGTCTTTGCAAAGTCCTCCAAAGCAAAGTATACGCGACGGAGCTTCTCTCTCTCGTCCCAACCATTCAAACGTGCCACTCTCTCGAAGAGGCCTAACCAATCTTCCACATCTTCGAACGAGTCGCCGTGGAATACTGGCGGCTGATGAGGTTGATTGATGACCACTTGTGCCGGTGTTACCTGGCTAGTCATAGTAGCGGCGTCTGTCGACTGAGTTCCCCTCGGCGTGGAGTGGAGAGGACTGAACTCAGGTGAGTCACCTCGAAGACGGCGACTGGCCCTCTGGTGCACAGGTGTCACTTCCACGGGATCGACTGGCTGGTGGTCGGGGCTACGCTGTCTTGCGTTCGTAGGGCTTCGGTTCATTACCCCGCACCTCCACCAGAAATGTAGCGATGCTGAAGCACTCAGGGTAATGGAATAAACGTATTTATTAAAGGGGGGCGAACTTGTGCCCACAACTCAAGTGACTGCGATAGTAGAACTGCGCGTCAGTCGAACATTAAAGATGTCCTTCAGCTGATTTCTTCTTCCTCTCCGCGAGAAGTTCCGAGCGCGTGGCGCATGCGAGCCGGGTCCGGCCAGGTGCTCGTGCCATGGCGGTCTCTGCGCGTTACGACAACACGGCGCGCACGCCTGTCCTGTGCGCCCGGTGACGGGCGCGTTATTTGAATGCGGGCAAGATGTCGCGGCAATATTTTCACGGGGTTCGCGACGTTGACGAAGGCAGCAGTCGTCGTGTCGAAGATGAAACTCTTTATTTTGCCGAATTTGTGGCCGGGAAAAGGAAAGTCAGACTACAGCAATACACACTGGCACTGATAGCGGCGAACAGAGCATCGGCCGTTGATAAAACTCATCATCGTTGGAACGCGCTGTTTCTTATACATCACGCGTCGAACTTTCCAGCCTTATCACTAGTGGTCGCGCAAGCTCTGCAATAAGCTTGACTGTTCTCGTCCTGCGCACAATATTAACAAAATGATCAAACTACGATCGCGAAGCTTCTCGGACACCAAGGCACGGTTTGCGTCGAGCATTGCTGACAGTCTTTGTGGGTGTCAACCGAATACAGCGAAATTGAAACAAGAAACGCACGTGGCAATGCCCCCCCTCAGAAAAAGCATCGCCCCGATGTTATAACAGAAGATGGAAAGAAACACATGCAACATTAAATAATAAGAATAAATCAAAGTTAAAAACCTTCAGTCCGCAGGTTCCTTAACGCGCGTAGAACGGTTTAAGGCGCACCACATACACAACCTCGCGACGTGCCCGGCGTCGTTGAGAGTTCATGATGTCGTCGGGGACAAACTCGTAGTCGAGTGCGCGGAGACGTCGAAGTACCCTGTAAGGTCCGAAGTACCATCGCAGAAGCTTCTCGCTGAGTGCTCCTTGGCGTATTGCCGGGTTGGTATTCCATGAGGCGTCTTCGAAGATTGTAGTGACGGCTCTCGTTGTTTTGCTGGTTCGTAATACGCAGGCGAGCTAGTTGTCTGGCTTCTTCAGTGCGCTGAAGGCAGACGGTGACGTCGAGGTTTTCTTCCATCGGTGATGTTTGGTAGCATGGCGTCGAGCGTCGTTGACGCTTTCTTTCCGTAGACCAACTTGTAAGGTGTCATCTGCGTCGTTTCTTCCACAGCCGTGTTGTATGCGAAGGTCACACACTTAAGGATGGCGTCCCAGGTCTTATGTTAGACGTCGACGTACATGGTCCAGCATGTCCGCGATGGTCTTGTTTGGAAGCGGTAGTCCGGCGGTCACTTGTCTGGCTGTATCTCAGAATCGCCTGAATTAGGTCCGCACTATAGGCGGTACCTCTGTCGTTGATGACGACCTCTGGGACGCCCCTGACGATGAACGATGTTATCAACGAAGAACTTGGCTACCTAGGTGGCACTGCCTTTGGGTGGCACTGGCCTTGTCGCGACGTAGCGGGTGCGGTAGTCGGTAGCTACGACGATCCATTGATTTCCGCAAGTCGACCTTGAGAACGGCCCCGGTAGGTCCATCCCGATTTGCTGGAACGGTCGCCGAGGTGGCTCGATCAGCTGAAGACAACCTGCTGGTCTTGTTGACGGTGTCTTGCGTCACTGACAGTCTCGGCATGTCCTTATGTAGCGAGCGACGTCGATGGCAAGTCGAGGCGAGGCCAGTAGTACTTTTCCTGTATTCTTGCGACTGTGCGAGAAACACCGAGGTGTCCTGCCGTCGGATCGTCGTGGAGGGCCTGGAGGACTTCTGGTAGTAACGCTGAAGGCACCACGAGAACATACTTGGCTCGAAGCGGCGAGAAGTTCATCTTTTGGAGAACGTCGTCACGCAAGAAACGATGCAAGTGTCCGCTTGAATACCTTCGGAACAACGGCGGTCCTGCCCTCGAGGTATTTATTCTATTAGGCTCCTAAGTGTCAAGTCCGCTCGCTGTCGTTCCGCGAAGTCGTCGGCACTTATGGTTCCCAAGAAGCGGCCATTGTCATGGTCGTCCTGGGCTGGCGGGTCGACGGGGGGCTCGAGACAGGCAGTCAGCGTCCGAGTGCTTTCATCCGGACTTGTAAACGACGGTAATGTCGAATTCTTGAAGTCTCAGACTCCATCGTGCGAGTCGACCTGAAGGGTACTTCAAGTTAGCCAGCCTGCACAAGGCGTGGTGGTCGCTTACAACTTTGAAGGACCTCCCGTAGAGGTAGGAGCGACACTTTGACGTAGCCCAGATAATGGCAAGGCACTCTTTTTTGTTGCGGAATAGTGGCCTTCTGCCTTGGATAGCAACCGGCTAGAATAACTGATAACCCTTTCCTCGCCGCTACTCTTCCGCACAAGGAAGGCGCCGAGTCCTTCCCTGCTTGCGTGGGCGTGGATCTCCGTATCGGCGTATTCTTCGAAATACGCAAGTATCGGAGGCGTCTGCAGGCGTCGTTTCAGTTCTTGAAATGCTTCAATTTGCGCCGTTTCCCACCTGAATTCGACGTCGGTCTTCGTGAGTTGCGTTAGGGGATCGGCTATCCGTGAAAATTGCTCGACGAAGCATCTGTAATACGCGCACAAGCCTAAAAATCAGTGTGCGGCCTTCTTGTCGGTGGGTGGCGGGAAGACGGCGATGGCAGCTGTTTTCTGTGGGTCTGGGCTCACTTCAGACTTGCTGATCACGTGACCCAAAAACAGAAGCTCCTCGTACGTGAAGCGGCACTTTTCTGGCTTCAGGTTGAGTCCGGAGCTCTTGATTGCTGAAGTACAGCTTAAAGGCGCTGGAGGTGTTTGTCGAAGTTTGAGGCAAGCACAACGACGTCGTCCAGGTACACGAGGAAAGTCTGCCACTTCAAGCCAGCGAATACTGTATCCATGACCCGTTGGAACGTCGGAGGTGCCGAGGAAAGACCAAAGACCTTGAACCCGAACAGGCCGTCTGGTGTTATGAAGGCTGTCTTTGCTCGGTCTCTCTCGTCGACTTCGATTTGCCTATAGCCGGCCTTGAGGTCCATCGAAGAAAAGTACATCGCGTTGTGGAGTAGATCCAGGGTGTCGTCTATCCGTGGTAGAGGGTACACGTACTTCTTCGTGATTTTGTTCAGGCGACAATAATCGACGCAGAAGCGTAGGGTACCGTCCTTTTTCTTCACTAACACCACGGGTGACGCCCACGGACTCTTCGATGGCTGGATGATGTCGTCGCGTAGCATTTCGTCGACTTGTTTCTTTACGGCCTCGCACTCTCGCGTCGAAGCTATGTACAGGCTCTGCCGAAGTGATCTGGCAAGTTCTTCTGTTATGATGCGATGTTTTGCTACCGGGGTCTGCGGAATTTTTGACGATGATGAAAAGCAGTCGTGGTATTGCAGGAGCAGGGTTTTGAGCTGTTCATGTTTATGCGTCGGAAGGCTCGGATTGACGTGGAAAGCTGGTTGAGGAGCTTGGTTCGTCGGAGTCGTCGATTCGGCAGAATCGGTGAGGGCGGAAGCACTGGTCGCTTCCTCAATTTCGCCTCCTCGAAAGCACTGGTCGCTTCCTCCTCAGAGTGGGCGTGGAGGCAGCACAACTGTGGCAACGGCTTACGAACTTCGCTTTCACGTTATACTGGTCGTCTTGGTCTGGCTGCCGCTTATGGTGCACTCCGGAAGGCCGGCCGACACCTTTGCCAAGCTGCTGCAGTTTCCAGAAGACTGCGGCTTTTCTACATGTCCGAGTGCCTGCGTCGATACAACTGCGCCTCCCAAGCCATTTGAGACATCGTCATCGTCAGCGTATGGTCAGCGTTGGGGAGAGACGTAGCTGCCCGGCGATGGCGATCGGGAAGGTCGTCGGGGGGTTTCACTGCGAGGTAGTCGGCGATGTCATGTGGCCGCTCACCACGCTGTGGACACGGTGCGTTGACGGCGAAGCCGCGTAGTCCCATCTGGCAGTACTGGCAACGGCGGTACGTATGTTTTAACAAGACTGTTTGTTGGCCTAGTTGGTACTTGCTTAATGACATATTTAGCCGCGTAATAGCACATACACAAAGCAAAGAAAAATACAAGGACAGGACGGGCGGACAGCCAAGGACATACAAGGACAGCCACCCGTCCTGTCCTTGTATGTTTCTTTGCTTTGTGTATGTGCTATTACGCGGCTAAATATGTCATTAAGCGGTACGTATGGTCGGCTTCTCCGCAGTGGTAACAGAGCGGGCAGTTGTCAGGAAAGCGCCAGATGTCGGTCTTTCTCGGAGCTTAGCGCTGACCGACAGGCGGGCGCTATGGCGTCGGTGATGTCTGCTGGCGACGGAACCGCGGTGGTGCAGCGTCCTGACGCGGGCGTGGAGGAGTGCTGCGGCGGACTGCGGTGGCGTAGTGGATCGCCTGTGGCTCAGGCTGCACAGATTGAGGTGCTCCCAGCGATTGCTGTATTGCCTGGCGTACGAAGTCAGCAAACGAGTCTACTTGAGGCTGCGAGGACGGCGACAATTTCCGCAGCACCTCCCGCACGAGCGCTCCGATCGTTTCGCGGAGGTCGTCGGAACCCAGGGCATGGAAAGCTGCGCTGCATTGCATCGATCGGCGATTGTACTGGCGGGTGCGCATTTCAAGTGTGTTCTCGATCGTCGTAGCCTCCGAGGCCAATTTTTGGAATGAGTTGGGTGGGTTCCGCGCCAGCCCAACGAAGAGCTCTTGCTTTACTCCTCGCATGAGGAAACGGACCTTCTACTCCTCGGTCATGTCAGGGTTGGTGTGGTGGAACAGACGGATCATCTCTTCCGCAAAGATTGTGACGTTTTCGTTCGGGAGCTGCGCCCGTGTTTCCAGCAGAGCGGCGGCTTTTCCCGCTCGGACGACGCTTGCACACGCTGCGAGAAAGCTGGTCCGGAAAATGTCCCATGTTGTCATGGTGGACTACCTGTTCTCGAACCAGGTCCTTGCTGCGTCCTCCAGGTAGAAGTACACATGGCGAATCTTGTCCTCGAAGCTCCAGTTGTTAAATGCCGAGACCCTTTCGAACATCTCGAGCCAGGTTTCGAGGTCTTCAGCTGGCGATGCATGGAGGGTCGGCGGCTCTCTGGGTAGCTGCATCACAATCGCTGTAGGGGGGGGGGTCTGTGTCGTCACTAATTGGGCTGGGTTACATGAACGAACAGCACCTCCACCAGATGGCACGGAGTCGTGACGTTCACGAAGGCAGCAGTCGTGGTGTCGAAGATGAAACACTTTATTTGGATGTACTTGTGGCCGGGAAAAGGAAAGTCATACTACAGCAATACACATGGGCACTGATAGTGGTGAACAGAGCGTCGGCCGTTGATCAAACTCATCATCGTTGGATCGCGCCGTCTTTTAGATGTGAAGCATCTTATGGCGAAGCTTAATCCGGTGGTGGTGGTGGTGGTGGTGGTGTGCCGCGTGCCCACCCCTACTGCGCATGCGCAAACCCTTTAAAAAAATAAAAATAAAAAACCTCCTCTCCCCCTCTCTCTCCTCTCGCATCCCACCCCGCGACAACCACACATTCACTGCGCATGCGCCTCCCCTCCTCTCTCCCCTCTTCCACTCCCTCCTCTCTCCTCTAGGCATCCCTGCCCGCGGCGTCTACATTCCCACTGCGCATGCGGGTCCCCCATCTCTCCTCTCCTACGCTCCCCCCTCTCTCCTCTACGCATCCCTGCCCACGCCGTTCACACTCCCCACTGCGCATGCGTGTCACCCCCCTCTCTCTCTCCTCCTACACTCCCCCTCGCCTCGCGACGCCGACGCAGGCAGCGTCTGCTAGCGAGTTTCTTGGTTGAAAAAACCGACTGCTCGCGCTTCACAACCGTTCACTAGCCACCCCGTATATATGGCAATGGATCTTGACCTCCAAGGTGGTGCCGGTGGGAGATTTCTCCTGTGCGTTGTTGAACAATAAAAATTCGCAGCGTGCGCGTTAACTAAAAGCGGAGTGCGGGTCTCTGTGTCCAGTCGGAGTCTTCTGTCTCTCATTGCCCGTTAGCAGCGATTGGCATGTTCCAGTAAGAAACACTGCTCCATCACTGCCTGCTTTGCGCCTCCCCAGTTTTCTCTCCTGCGCAACGCTGCGATGAGCGCCAGCGTCAACGCCGCCGCCAGTGTAAGCGTTAGCGCCCGCTGCTTCACATCTACACATGGTTCCCTTTATTATACCTCACGCATCGAACTTTCCAGCCTTATCACTGGTGGTCGCGCAAGCTCTGGAATAAACTTGACTGTTCGCGTCCTGCGCACAATATTAACAGAACGATCTACTACGATCGCGAAGCTTCTCGATCACTGAGGGGCGGTCTGCGTCGAGCATTGCTGACAGTCTTTGGGGGGTGTAAACCGAATACAGCAATTTTTAAGCGCACTCCGACGAAGACAAAAGACGACAAAGGAACACAAGACAAGTGCTTGTCTTGTGTTCCTTTGTCGTCTTTCGTCTTCGTCGTAGTGCGCTTAAAAAACAGCTATACCATGCGTGTCAACCAACCAGCCCAATTGTCGATTCTCTTGAATACAGCAAAATTCAAACAATAAACGCACGTGGCAATATCTGTTTCAAAATGCAGTATGAAATCCGTTGGTGTTCTCTAAACATCACCTGAATAGCCTCCCTTGCATAACCTGAAATAACACTGGAACACCTCTGACTATCTTAGCACCTTTTGGAGATTATGATTTTTAATTGGAGATAAATTATCAGAATTTTTGCTTAGCAGATATAACTTGAATACCTGGTTTGAAGTTCGTATTTGAAACAAATGAAGAGTCTGCGTAGCTAATGGCTAAGTATTGGCACTATATGACCGGGATTTGGAAGACATGTGCACGTGGCGCCATCTCTCGATAGCGGCAGCGGTGGCCTGCAGTAAATGAATTAGAAATATAGGCGAAAAGATATTTGGTTTCATTAAAAAAAGCTGGTTATCACAATGGAATAGCGCTTGTGCACAGTACAGATTCACGGGAAAATTCTGGTGAAGTTCCAGAAGCGTGGCAAATGTTTCGTAGTTTCTCAAGAATATTTAACGTTTCCAATGCGGCCCCATGTGCTTCCAATAGGCGGCGTTTAAATGCCTAGGAAAGCCATGGGCTTTGCATAATATGATACCCGAATTTTACCAGAACGGTTAATTGGATCTCTGCTGTATAGAACCGGGGGTCGATTCTGCTAACCAGTTTATTTCGTCAGGTATGATTTTTTGGCAAGTTTCCGATCCATTTACGATAGGGAGCCGTTGCAACTGCCAAGGGATATGGCGTGACGCAGAGATGTCCCCTATTCCGGAAGGCCTACTTGGGAAATCGCGTAATGACATGAAAGCAACGCATGCCTGTTTTTTCTATCGCAAGCACCGGATTACCAACAAAAGAAGAAGAAGCGTTGGCAAGCACGAGCGGAGAAAACAGGGCTCTGACTGCCACGAGGAAAGGGAGGGTAAAAAACGTATGGCAGCTCCTCTACTGGGAAACCTGAGGAGGTGCATCGCACGGGCACCCAGTGATTACCGGTCATAGAGTTCCTACTGCTTCTTTTATTAAGCGTCAATGACGCCAATGTTTGAGGTAGCCATGCAGGGTTTCCCCAGCACGAGAGGAATCTTGCTAGGTAGATTCACATACTCGGTGTGCGACATATGCGCTACTTCTTGCTGCGCTTTATCGAGTTCTGTCAGGTTGTTTCCCCCATCAAATGTAGTTTCGTAGCGACGCAGCGCAGCGCCGACGCAGAGGCCAGAGGCGGCGCAGGGGGAGGTGCATTAGCTCGCTCGGCGAGGCGGTGGCGCCCTCTCTCGCGCCCGGCTGGAGTCAGTCCTATGTTTGCGAACTGTTTAAAAGATTGTAAGTTAACTAATGCGATTACTTCTTGGTTATTTTTGTTGAATATATTATTTTAGATCTTGTTCCTTCGTTTTAACCGGGGTTTCAGCACTGCTAGCCTTGTTATGGCCTGTAGTGAGCGCTTTACTGTGAGCGTGATCACGCTGGATGAGATGTATGGACGGACGACAAGCCGGGCCCCTGAAGGGCTCCGCACTTAAAAAAAAGAACTAGTTGGAGGGGGAAATGTCGAGAGGGGTTTTCCCACTTCCGGAGAACAGTGGCCGCCGCTGCTCACGCGGCTCGATCCACGAGACCTCTTTGGTTCTTCAGGTCAGTTCAAACGCGGCGGACGGCCTTCCAAGGCTTCCCCGGCATTATGGGCATCAGAAGTGACTGTGCCTAGCAGGGTCTTTACGGCTACAGTTCCTGCAATTAGAACACTTAGAGGAAGTTATCGACGGGATCGAGTTTTTCATCGGCAGCTGTGTTCCATGTTCCACACCTATATTTATTATACTCAATAATATGAAAAAAATCGTGATCCCTTATGCGTGACTGTGAAAAAAACCTTAGGAACAAATACGATAATCAATCAATATTCTCCCGAAAGTATTAATTTCAGCAGTGTTCACAGAGGTGCCAATTGTAAACAGGGAAAACCTAAATAGAACCAACATTTACCTGAAGGGGTTGACGCTTGGACAATTTGGTGTGGATTCATTTCGAAATGTTAACAGCACATAGAATGTTTAGGAAGGGGCGAGACAACAGAGGCAAAGAGCGCTGACTTCCAACTAGCTTTATTTCGATAAATAGTGCATATATACCCTCCTTATCGAAATAAAACTAGTTGGAAGGCAGCGCTCTTTGCCTCTGTTGTATCGTTCCTTCCGGAACCTTCTATGCGCTGTTAACATTTCGAAATCAATATTTACCTCCTTGTTAAAAGCAGCGCAAAAAGACGTAACACAAGATGAAGGAGGACACAGGACAAGCGCTGAGTCCAGCGCTTGTCCTATGTCCTCCTTCATCTTGTGTTACGTCTTTTTGCGCTGCTTTTAACAATGAAGTTCAACCAACTCGCCCAGTTTTTTACGCTGTTGCAATATTTACCGCACGAAAAATTTACATTTCAAAATGAAGTATATATGAAAAAGCAGAAGCAATTTCAGAGCCCGGGAAGGAACATTTTATAAACCCTATGTAATTCCGACCGTCACTGTGGTTATAAAAGTGGTGTACTGGCGGCTCACGTGAGAGAGACGTTCTTGCAGAGCATTCTAAAGAATAAGACCTAACATTGACGCCCTTAATTCAAAACGCACCGTATATCCAGACGACGGCCACGATTCCATACAGGGCCACAATGGGGACAGCCAGTC
Source organism: Rhipicephalus appendiculatus (assembly GCA_030522465.1). Taxonomy (NCBI): domain Eukaryota; kingdom Metazoa; phylum Arthropoda; class Arachnida; order Ixodida; family Ixodidae; genus Rhipicephalus; species Rhipicephalus appendiculatus. The sequence continues at coordinate 94,141 of JALIZH010013822.1, read as the reverse complement.
CGCCGACATAAGCGTCGAGCAGGTAAACCACGTAGAAGCCATTCTGCAGTAGTTTGAAAAGTTGTTGCATAAAATTTAGAGGACTGAGCAAACATTTTTTCTCGCGAGTGAGGAGCACAATTGAGACTCCATGATGCACCGTGCTTCAAGGGTCAGCAAGTCGCACACAACTCAAGAAATCGATTTGCTGTCTTCAGTTCTTGCGTTATTACATCCATATCTTAAATGAAATTTCTTTAAAAGAACATGATAATAATGAAGTCTTGGCAGTACTGATTTGGAAGGTATAGAGAAACTGACTCTTATAGCCATATATACAATGAGTCATATAGCCAATACAGCCACTGAGCACCGTGCTGACTTCTAGGTCTCACGCTGTTCCTAGCGTAGACTACATTTTGGTGAATTGGTGATTTCTCGGGCCCAACACAAACGGAGATTTTCTTCCGCTGTAATGGTACTTAGTTTATTTTTGATACTTTGTGTTAGATTCACATTATGCCAGAATTCACTTTAGGCCTCCCTCTGTCTCACTCGAAATCGTCAATGCCCATTCCTTCCCTTACGAAAGCAAAACCCTTGTACATCCATAGAAACATTACGCATATGGTAAGGCGGGGCACAGTGAGGCGTGGGGCAAAACGCGACATTCTGCCTTTGCAGTCATGTATACCTAAAACAAAAAAGGTACGTTGGTCTTCTTCTTTCTCTCACCAGTGGCTCGCAATTTCTGTTGATGAAAAACTTCACAATTGTTCGAAGAGTTCACGCAGAAAAAAAATGCTCGGTTGTTGCTAGAGAGTTAGTCACCCGCGAAAAAGGGTTGATATACTGCTCGCAAGGATTTTCGGAGCCGTACATGAAGGTACACCAGCGGTAGTACAGGAGCATAAGTATTTAAATTGTTGCTTTGTACCGCTAGCTATATGCTGCCGAAAGTTTAGTTCTGTAAGGGTTACGGGCTGAAGAGATAATTTCATTAAACTCGTGCATTTTAAATGGGTAAAACGCGACCGAAAGGCATTGAATAGGTATAAAAGGTTATTATTACCAATATAATTTAATTACTTGCCTGATATATCATATATTGGTGCAGACGCAAAGGAAAAAATTCTTGACCTCCTTGGGATCAAAGCGACATGAAGCATGCACTAGCCGCCATTCATCCCATGGTTCTAACATTGATATTAAGAACAGTTAATTCTAATTGTCTTTATGAGTTATACGCTACAACTCATGATCTTTAGAACAATTTCAATCCTTAACAAGATTTGGGTTCGAGCTAGTTGGTACTCCATGATCAACTACTTCTTGTGCAAGAATTTCTTGGACAGAGGTCAAAACAGACACGGACAGGCGCAAACTTCCAACTGAATTTATTATCAAGGTGAGACATAAATATGTGTGTGACAGAACTAAAAGACCATAGGCACAGGTGCGCAGTGTGCCAGCGCGCATCAACGAATCACTCCCCCCAGATGGAGTGCCCCCTCCAAGAAGGCCATTTCCTTCTTTGTCAACGAAACTGAAGTCATGCCCACGCAACTGCTGCCCTCACGTTGAATTTGGGTTGCCTCCACAATCACACGTGCGCGCAGATCCGTTTACACACTCACTCGTGCCAATGAACAGCCGAATTCCCATCACTGCCCTTTTCCATCCTGTTCGCATGTTCGCGCAGGTGGTGGTTCAAATAGGGACCTGTTTGCCCAATGTAAGGTCGTCCACACCAAAGTGGCAACTTGTACTCGGCCACTTTCGTGCAGTCAACGTCCTGCTTACGGTGCTTTACACCGCATTTTTCTTTCTTAGGTAGAACTGGGCTTGTGGCGGTGCAGAGCTTGGAACACTTTTCGGGCGTAGACATGACAACTTGCGCGCCGACTTTTGCGCCAATCTTTCTAAGATTGTGCGCGATGCCGTGCATGTAGGGGATCACGGCCATCTTTCTAGGTTGGGTGGTTTCCTGACGGTTCCCCTGATTATTCTCTTCACGCGGAGCAGCCGCTGCTTTCTTTCGCGTCATCCGAATAGCATCAGCCACAGCCACAATCATATCCTGCAGGTAACCGGCCGACGTAAGGCGAGATACCTGCGCGTTGAAACTTCGATACAGGCCATGCTTGTAAGTCTTATTGAGCGCATTGTTCAGGCGCGAGCTGATTATGGCTCTCTTCACCAATTTGATGTGTGTGAACCTAAAGGGCAGTAATCGTTTCTGGCTACGCGGCTTCTGCACACAGCAATCGTGAGCTTTTGAAAACATAAGGCAGAGGTCTAAAAACTCGCGCACTATCTTAGAAAGATTGGTGCAAATGTCGGCGTTCAAGTTGTCATGTCTGTGCCCAAAAAATTGTCCGAGCTCTGCATCGTCACAGGCCCAGTTGCACCTAAGAAAGAAAAATGCGGCGCAAAGCACCGTAAGCAGTACGTTGACTGCGTGAAAGTGGTCGAGTACAAGTTGCCACTTCCGCGCGGACGACCTTACATTGGGCAGACAGGTCGCTGTTTGAACCACCGCCTGCGCGAACACGTGAACAGGGTGGAAAGGGGCAGTGATGGGAATTTGGCTGTTCATTGCCACGAGTGATGGTGTAAACCGTTGTATGACTTGTGCACTGCTGTTTTCCATGACACGGATCTGCGCACGCGCGAGATTGTGGAGGCAGCCCAAACGAAACGTGAGGGCACCAGTTGCGTGAGCATGACTTCAGTTTCGTTGACGGAGAAGGAAATAGCCTTCTTGTGGGGGGGCACTACATCTGGGGGGAGTGATTAGCTGATGCGCGCTGGCCCACTGCGCACCTGTGCCATTGGTCTTTTAGTTCTGTCATATATATATATATATATATATATATAGTATATGTCTCACCTTGATAATAAATTCAGTTGCAAGTTTGCGCTTATCCGTGTCTGTTTTGTCCTCTGTCCCAAGAAATGCTTGCGCAAGAAGTAGTTGAATTTCTATCCGCCCGATTCTCGGCCAATTCACCTGAGCGGATTGGTGCCCATTTTATTTGAAGTATCGTGATAATCTTCATTACTCAATGCTGCTGTGCAGGCGTTGCTTCTCCAGAGACGCGCCAGGAAATGGAAAGAATCCCGAAACTAATCGATCCACAAATGCGAATCGGAGCGTCGAGTTTTAAATCACGAACGTGACAAGCAGCTCATCGAGCTTAAAGAAAGTCTGGCAGTGCTTGATTCTCAGGCACTTATGAAGTATCAGAGCGCCAGTCTGTTGCTGGAATAAGTGCGCGGAGTGTAACGATGGACTTCATCAAGACTGTGCCGATGCTCACGGAGTGAGCTTCAAGTGATACTTTTCCAGAAACGGAACCACTTAAAATTTCACAATCTTGTTTTGCACCACGCTGTGCCTCACTGCCCCGCTGTTTGGGGCATTTATTTATTTGTTTCCTGACATTGTGAACGGCGGTACCATGAGCATATTTATTCACCATGCATTGTACCCGAAAGAAAGTTCCTGTTCAGTTGTTTTATGATATAGAGTCCACATTTCTATAAATACTCACTATTTGCAAATTTGTGTCGTGTTCCGCCTGCCTTACCCCATCAGTGAAGTCACCTGATTTGACTATGCGGTGACCTGTAGACTTATGACTAGAGACCGGATTTTAGGCAAATGCCTATTTTGTTCCTTGCGTTCTCATCGCGCCACTTTTATATATGAGCATGAATTAGAGGTCAAGAAGGGCTTTTATAGTGTTTTGATAGTGCCTATAAATGCCTATTTTAGGCGTTCATGCCTAAATGCCGATAAGTGCCTATAAATGCCTATTTTCAAAATCGGCCCCTATTTGAACACTATTTAAGCTCAAATTTCGCTTTAGAGTGCGCTTTGAGACAATTATTCATGTCACCGGGCAAGATTGACCTTTCCGAACTCTACAAGGTTCAACCAAGTTCTCTAGTTCAACCAACTTCCGAAAAACAACCGATAGCAGCAGTGAAATGGGATGTGGCGGCCACCACACGCGACAGCGTCGACATGGTGCGAGCGGTTGGAGGAGAGGAAACGACGCTATGTCTGCAGCCCTAAATGGGAGCACGTCTCAGCGTCTTCGGGGGGAATGAGGAGTGAGAAATAAATATAGCAGAAGGAGAGGAGAGTGGCGTCCATGACCGAGGATGTGCCGAGGGAATTGAAGAACTGCCCTGAAGGCCTGGTTGTGGCGGTGGGAAGGGAACAGGAGGTCCCTCTGTGTAGCCGCGGAAAGGTGCAGAATGAATGCAAAACCGCGGAGACCCGTCAGGGTAAAGGAGAGTGTGCATCAAGAGAAAGAAAAATGTGATGTGCACGCGGCTTTTATTTTGTTTGTAATTTACTTGTTAAAGGGCCTTTGGAAGCTGTTGCGTACCCAATGAAGAGCAGTGTACCACGATAATTTATAAATTGGTTGGTTACGAGCCACGACCATGATACGAAGAGGCAAAATTGAAACCCTCGCCAATCGCCCTGTGTGGCCATCGCAAGCCTAATTCCTTTCCTGCCCTCTTCGGTATCGGAGCCGGAAGATCGCATGACGCATCTGCATCAACACGTCATGTGCATGCAAGGTCACGTGCGCATGACGCGCCCGAGCAGTATACCATCAATGTTGTGTCGTTTCGGCATTCTCGGTTGTGTATTGCCTGTTTTTGTGGGATGGATTCCTCAGTGCGCATGTGTTGGGAAAGGCTGACACGGATCATGTATCCTTACCGCTATACACTGCGTCGCACCGCTGCAACTGCTGTCAGAGACGATGCACCAAAAACACGCCAAGAGTTGTCAGGGCTGGCGCTGGCACGACGCGAGAACGGCGAGAAGACGAACGCATGTGAAACGGAGGCCGATTAGTGTATAGCATCTCGCTGTGATTCGAAATAAAAAAATAAAAAAGGACGCGCTCACATTCTGTTTGTGTTTTTTATTATTTCTTTCCGCTTTCATTCATCTGCTCAACTACTGATTACACAAATTACACGCCACCTCGAATAATTCTCGCAATGTCACGTGCTATATACGGTGAGCGACGTCAGAGCGCCAATGTCTACGTAACAGAGCGGCGTGAGAGCAGGACCATTGCTTGTTGCACATCATCCCCCCTCCATCTAAGGACGCGCGCCCGCGAGAAGGGCAAGCGGCGTTCAGTTTGAAATTTCACGCCTTTCCGCGATGCGTGTCATTGCAAATCTTGGCAGACGTGATCGTGAGTGCCCAGTGCATGCATTAATTACACTTGTCAGCTCGAAATGCTCAAACCTGCTGAGGGATCCTTTAAAGGGCCCCTAAACCACCCAGAGGTCGAAATTCAGTTGTGGTGGGGAAGTTGTGCACGAGTGTACAACGAACACGGAGCCGTGAGAATTTTTTGAAACGGTGCCGTAATAGCGGAGTTGTACGCGTTTGATCATCGAAACGCGGCGATAGCTCATTTCGCTCGTTCCATCGCCACCCTCCGTTGGTATCCTCTCCCAAAGCCGGTTTGCCCTCTCGCCGAGCGCCCCTTCCAATCTCGCGTGGCATACGTCACCGCCGACGCGCTGCTCGAAACACCTTCTACTTCCGGTTGCTGCCACTCCGCACTCCGTCTGCTCCGTCGACTGCGCGCTTGTTGGCCAACCGCTGCTGCCGTGCCGGCCCGTGCTCATACGAATCGTGCCGGCATGGACCCTGTGTTGCGTGCACGCCTTCAAAGGATCGCCAACATGATGGATCCGTACGGTGACACGCCGTGCCAGAACACCTCCGCACGGGCAACACGACGAACAACAACAAGGAGCGCGGCCAGCTGATTGCTGACTTACCGGAAGACTTAGGTTCCTATTCGACCAATCGCGCATGACTTGCGCTCTACGTCTCCTATTCACATCCTGACGTCACGCGGAGGCCGGAAGAGCTCGGAAAGGAGGAGCGATTGTTTTTTGGAATTTGTGGCGCGCCCGCGGCTTTGTAGCGCTACCGCGTGTGGCATCGTTGATCGTGACGGCATTCTGCACACGATGCGCGTGTTTACTTGAAATGTTTGAAAAAATATCGGAGGTGGTTTAGTGGCCCTTTAAGGTGTTCACCGACAGGAGAGAAAATGAACCAACGCGATTAGACCCAGCTAATGCGAGGCATCCCTCCGCATCTGGCTATCTCTTCCTGCACTGCCCTTCTCAGCCGTGCCAAAAAGAAAGATACCCAGGAGGGTTCATTTGACGGTGGACATTTGACTTGCCATGCTAGACAAAAAAAAAAAAGGAAAGACCGTATCTGCGAACTCTGCGGGAAATGCATGGCTGTGTTCAACCGTCGGCGCCTTTCTGTTGTCATAAACAATAACATTTTCTTGCTTCCTGCCGTAGATACAGGTCGCGCACGTCTCTGTTTGAAATTATTTGAATTTATGTAAAAATTTATTGTGCCTATATTTACGATTTTGGAGGCCTAAGACAGTGTTTTACCTGCCTATTTTTGGCTCCTAAAACGCGGTTTTGTAGTGCCTAAAAATCCGGCCTCTACTTATGACATTACACCGTTGGTCGATACAGTCATTGAATTTCGAGAGGAAGATCTTCACGAAAATAGATATGCTGGTCAATTACGTTTATATGGAGAGCCAGTAGGCTTTGTTTAACAAAAAGACAAATCTACTCAACAAGGCAATACAGTCTACAAGAACGGCAATAGGCAGACAGCCTAAATTCATTTCGATTAGCGTTCACTATTGCGGAAAGCGCTCAAAGTGGTTAGAAGACATTGGAGCTTCATGCAACTTTTGTCTGTAAAGTTCCCAGACTGAGTCTATTAAAAAAATGCGTTTAACATTGAAATCATTTGTTCAGCGCCCCTTCGAAATAGTCTCCCTTGCAGTCTATACACAGCTTCCAACGCTTCTTGAGGTCTTGGAAACACTTGGAAAACGCTTCTTTTGGCAGGGCTGTCAGCTCCTTTGTCGCGGCGTCTTGAATGGCCTCCACGCTCCCCATCCAGCGACCTTTTAGGGCTCTCTTCACAATCGGAAATATGAAAAAATCGCATTGGGAGAGGTCAGGCGAGTGTGGCGGATGGGGAAGTACAGTAATGCTGTGCTTGGCGAGAAATTTTGTCACGCTGAGAGCAGTGTGCGACCTTACGTTATCGTGGAGAAGGCTCCATTGTCCAGATGCCCATAAGTCAGGGCGACGGCGTCGCAGTGCATCACGCATGTGTTGGAGCCCGCGGATACAAAACTCCTGATTCACCGTCTGCCCTTGCGGGACGAACTCGTGTGTATGACACCCCTCTGGCATCGTCTTTGTTTTGGTATTCTCTTGCCGTACCTTTCTCGACACCGGAGAGCTTGTGCACCACCATTCGGTCCTCTGCCTCTTTGTTTGAGGATCGTATTGAAAGCACCATGTGTCGTCTTCAGTGATGATGCTGTCGACGAATGCAGCATCCTTCTCTGCTTAAAAATATGTACTCCGACTTAACAAAATATAACAAAAATTACATAGACGTTTCGCCCCCCTACGCGGGTGGCATCCTCAGTATGCACTGGCACCAAACGAGCGGAGGTCGCCCTGTCCACTGCTAGTCTCGTATGTCTCTGACACATCCGGTACGGGGCCGCGGTTGTTGTTGCGCGCCGACTTGTCGCGACGGATGAACCACGACTCGAGCAGCTTTCTCTTCCCCCACCTTTGTTCCCGAGCCAGCGTCGTCGCATTACTGAAGTCGAAGGCATGCCCCGTTGTCCAGCAGTGTTCGACGAGTTCAGTCTTGGAACGCGTGGCGTGGGTGGCTTTAGCGACGTCCCCTTTGTGCTCTTTGAGCCTCATTAACCGCTTCCTGCCTCTTTCGCCGATGTATGTGGCGTCGCAGTCGCCACACGGCACCTTGTAAACGACCCCCCTCGGAGAGGAAATCAGCGCTCACTGACGCCGGCGCGTCCTTCTGGTCCTGTGTGAGAGAGTGCGGCGCAAGTCTGACACTCAGCTTTCGTTTTCCCAAGGTCTCACGCAAAATTTGGTGGCATGTTGTCTTACAAATGTCGAGAGCATCCGATAGCATGCGGACTGTAATGGTGCCGTCTTGAATTTGAATTGAATTGAATTTTATTGTTCACATTTTTTACAGAAAGTTTGCATACACTGTGTGGACCCTTAGCCATAGACTAGTTTGGGTCCAAAAAAAAAAAACATTTTATAATGGCACTTCGGAAGAGTGTAACTAAAGAAGTTATATAATATCTAATGAAGAATCAGCGAAATAAACATTGCAGTACATGAAATAACCGCACCAAGAGTAAAAAAAAATAAATAAAATAAAAATAAAACGCGGAACGATCTCCCTGATCTGAGCCTCGTCGTTTTCATTCCGTGAGGTTGCAGGGCGCCCCTGCCTTGTGTCGTCTTCCACCAACGTTTTCCCCGCATGAACCTCTTGTGCCACTCGAAAACACGCGCCGCGCGATAATGTCTCTTTGCCGTAAGCGTAACGAAGGAGCTCGTACGTCTGTGTGGCTGTCATGCCAAGCTTCACAGAGAATTTTATGTTTACACGCTGTTCGAGGTAGACGTCCATCTCTTGATATTCGCAATGCCCATAGACTATCGCGCCCATAGCGGAATTTAGGAGCGTCCTCTCATGGATGATCAGTAGACGACACCATGGCAGCCCTACGCTGTCGCGCACTTGTTCGGCTGTGTTAGCAGGAAACAAACACTACGAGTTTGCATGTTTCTTGCTTCAGTGAACAAACCGGGCCCTCCGTGACACGATAAATCTGACTCGTTCTTGTGAGACGCAAAGTTTTCGTGAAAATACGTGCCAACTCGCGCGTTCAACGATTACCCACATCGTACAAATATCAGCTTCGCGAGGTTTTGTGTAGCCACGTAGGTTAGTTAAACGCTGTCGTCTGACCTTCTCAGTTGAAACTCACCTTGTTTTACTTGCATATAGCATTCGTCAGTGCTCTTGCAGTGCATGAATTCATAACATTGTAGGCGGGACGTCGCGCGAGCTAGCAATGTATAACTGAGTAATCTCAAATTGGCCAGCGCTGCGCCGCTTGTTTTTGTACGTTTGTTGATAGATGGCAGCACTCTGCAAGCGCTTTGTTTGTTGACCGGTGTGAGAGTGTCACGAGGCTATTAAATCATTGAGCTCTCGTGTCGGTTCGTGATTAACTACAGTGATGACGTAAACGTCATCAAGAACATACGAGACCGTTTGTAGAGACACACACAAAACTAAATATATTTACAACATGAAAAGATAAATACAACAAACAAACCCTTAGCACACACAACCTAAACTACAGAAACCAATCGTGGCTAGTTAACGAAATGGGGATAACGCGCAAGAGTTATTTCGAAAGCGTCACCGTTCACGATGAGGCGCATGGATGTCATCGAGAGGAACACACGCTGGCGTCGGAGGCATGATGAGGCAGCGGCGACGCTCAGCCGTCGGTGGATAAGCAGATGGACGCGTCCGGCGAGGCGGTGTCAACGGCCGGATTCCCTGTCGGCGTTCGCCAGCCGAAGACGGGTTGACAGAGGAGACGCTGGCGTTGCCTGGCCAACGCCAGGCGATGAGAAACGTGGGTCCAGCCAACGCCAGACGCTCGGAAGAAGGTTGTCTCGCGTCCAGGTGGGAGCCCGCAGCGGCCGTTGCACGGGATCTCCGCCGACCGCCACTCCCGCGCCCTGGACACCTTCGCTCCGCCACGTCTCGACCACGTCTCCCTGGACCCTCCTGCCACCGTGGCCTTTCGCTTCCGAATTCCCCGTGGAGGATACTCATTGGCTGGGCGTGTCTTCTTTTTCCTCACGTGCAGTATTGCCACATCTTCTTCGTCAATTCTCCTCGATGGAACTCACACCCGCAGTTCTTTCCGTCGTCCTTCTCTTCTTCCATTGGTCACCATCACATTCGCGCACTTTCCCAAACGCGCACTTCACTCATCACAGAGAGCAAGAAGTTCTGCGCGCCCACATAACGTTGTGACGAGGACTAATCGAAGTCGTTCGGCGGAGGAAATTCTTCAGATTGCTTTCAGCAATGATGTTAAGAGGAACCACCTTGACGACGAGGATTTTTCACTGGACGGAGAAGGCTGTGAAAGCGCAGAGTGTGACAGCGACGATGAACGATCAGCTGCTAACTCACGAGGAGCGAGTTCCACTTCACGTCCCCTCGCGCGCTAATGTTTTTTCACGCTCGTAAGTCACTTTGATTCTATTTAATGTATAGTATCGTTCAGCGAGATCAAAATAAAACGTTGTTTTTCTTGTACATTGCACGTAGCGCAATTATTGTGGATATTATCGAGCGCCGCATTCCGCCAAAACACTCGAGTTCGGAACAGGGAAGCGAAATGGTTAGAGCGATGAAACGCGCAGTCACGGCCACAATCCACACCTATCGGCTCACTTCTCCTGTACTTCACCGGTACCTTCCGATCGGCATAGTTGTTCGACGCATTTTCGCAACGTCGAAGAATTCGTCGTTGCGAAAAGCATACGTACGTGTTCTTTTCGATATTCATGTTTCGATCGTGCTGATCGAACCTGCGGTATCCGAGTGCAGTGAGTTTCACACGGCTTGAATCTGAGCATGGCTGTGACACAAGCGCTACTAAATAGGATGTTAAATGCTTGTGTTCCGTTGAAGAAGCAACTCCCGCGTTCCTGACTGCTCAAGTAATGACGACGGCGTATGTTTGCAAACCATCGCCACGTTAAACATTCGGTCCCGTGCATCAGCGATGGCGCTACTCGCTAGCGGCCTACCACTGCGGCAAATCCGTCACAATATCTCGGTACACAATATCTCGGAGTGCCGTTCAGGTCATACGTCAATTCTAGTTCATGAAGTTTTCTGCAGCACGCACAGGATTTCGCACAGCACCGCTTATGCACGGTAACGGAGCTGAAATATAACCTTTCACGCCGCGGCAAATAATTAGGTGGCGAGCTTCCATGGTTAGAGAAAGCATTTGGGTCTCGTATCCATTTCAGTGCAGCTCATGACTTCATCCGGTGAAAGTGGCACGGGCCGTACGTACGCACGTCCTATCTGTTCCTATGCTAACAAACGGATTGACCCTCCATCGGGCGCCATGTTGAATCGTACAGCGCGCCACCTATAGTTCGTGGGCCATTGCGAATTCACTCACAGCAAAATGCGCAGACGACTAGTGACAACGTATGGATATCCGGATGGATGGATGCTATGAGCGTCCCCTTTATAACGGGGCGGTGACCTGTCTGCCACCAGGCTCGAAAAAAACTTTCTTTTTATGTTGATTAAATCCATGTTATTATATCTACGTTGATTAAATCTATGTTATTATAGCAAAGAAAAATATAAATTCACGGTCCATCTCTCTGCCTCTTAAGGCAGAATGACCTTATTTTTCCCCATTCTTCATTTTTGTCCTTTATCTCTACTTTTCTGCCACCAATACTCTAACCGTCTCTTACTTATTTCTATCGCGGACGTGTTCAGCTTTCCATTGTTGTCCCTAAAACCCAAGGCTTCATGTAGACTCGTGCCCACACGTATATCTGGGTGGATATCGCCACATTCAATCAGTACATGTTCCATCGTTTCCTTAGTTCCCCCCACAGCATGTACATTGTTCTTCTTCGTTACAGAATCTCGCTTTATAGCTACGCGTTCTAAGGCAACCCAACCTTGCTTCAAACAGTAAAGCGCTTCCCCTTGAATTATCATAAAACCTCTCCCTCCTTATTTCCTTTTTTTCCCTTTCTGTAGTCACTGAGAGCCGGCTTCTTTTCCATCGCTGTCATCAATAAGTCCTCTCCGCCTCTCTGACTTTTCGCTTTAATGCTCCTTGTTGCCATGTCGCCCACACTGCTAGCCGTATATTTACTGGTGAGCCTTCCTAGTTCTTTTTCTCCACTGCGTGTCGACGCTTTTTCTATACAAATACCTGAAAACCTTCCCTGGCCCATCTACTCTCCTTCATTTTCCTCAGCCTCTCTTCAAATCTAATTTTGCTCTGAGCTTCCCTCACTTCAAAACCTGTCCATCCCATATCACCCTTTACAGCCTCATTTGTCGTCTTCCCGTGAGCGCCCAACGCGAGGCGTCCCACAGTCCTTTGATTTACATCCATTCCTGATTGCACCTCTGACTTCATGCACACCACTGAGTTCCCAAATGTAAGTCCCGGAACCATCACACCCTTCCACAGCCCTCGGAAGCACCTCGTACCTATTGTATCCCCATAACGCTCTGTGCTTCATGATTGCAGCATTCCTCTTTCCCTTTGTTACCGATGCTTTCTCTTGTACCTCCATATATCTATCCCCCCTCATTTACCCACACTCCGGGGTACTTGTACTCGCTTACCCTCGGTATTTCTTGGCCCTGTATTAAGACCGCATGGTCTTCGTGATCATTGAATACCATCAATCTACATTTTGTTGCACTAAAACCTAGTCCTTAGAGCCTCGCCTTCCCTTCCGCATATATCTGCCAGCCGCTGTATATCATCTTGACTGTCCGCAAATAAGACAATATCGTCAGCATAAAATAGACCTGGAAGCTTCCGCTCAACCATCGCGCCTGCCTGTTTGTGTGACAGATTAAACCCAATGTTGCTGCCTTCTAGCGCTTTTTCCATCCTCAGCATGTACAGCATGAATAACAGCGGGGACAAAGGACATCCCTGTCTCAGCCCCTTGCTAATGTCAACGCTGTCCTTGCTGCTTATTCCTTCCCATTCTACACAAACTGTATTTTCTCGGTATATTTCCCTCAAAAGCTGTATACAGTCGTCACCTATGCCCACTTCCTTCAATATATCCCACAAAATTTCCTGATTAACGTATTTTTCTACATGTAGTGCCATCTAGCGCCTGCCACAGCAATGAACATAAATAGCTCAGGTTAGCCCGAAAAGATGGCGCTACACATACGCACCAAGATTTGTTTTGGGGAATCATTCATAGAGAAGAAAATAAATCAGTCTCGAAACTTTACGGACAAAGGTTGTAAGAGTGGGGTAAGCATTACCTGGGAAGACAGTAGACAAGGACAGCAGGAAGCAAACGAAGCAGTAAGAGAGCACGAAGAACGTTTTCTTGGACGGCAGGCGAGCTTCCATGTCAGTTAGCATCTCTTGAAGCACGCTATTGACCAACGCCATCTGAGAGAAATACGGAGACAAACCTTGTATCATCGTCCAAGGGAACACCTAGGACCATAGGCGTGCGCAGGGTTCCCCTTCAGGGGGGGGAGGGGGCAGGGGGGGGCGAAGGTTCATCGCAGCGCCCCCCCTCCCTATAAGGTCAATGTATGGGGCAGAATTTGCGCCCCCCCTCTCTTAGGTGACTAGGGGGGGCGGCCGCCCCCCTCTGCCCCCCCTCGTGCGCACGCCTATGCCTAGGACTATCTTGTGTGAATCCCTAGCATAAATGTAAAGCATGTGCATCACGTTCGTGTCGCTTTTCGCTCGTGTTACACGCGTTTGCTTTAGTGCTCCCTCCATATGGGAACCAATTTGAGAGCTTCGTGTTGATAAGTAAGAAACCACTCAGCTGCGAAATCAGACCAGGGAGCATCTCTTAAAGCGCGCTGTTAACCAATGCCGGGTGAGGGAAGTATTGTAGTTACTCTTTAGTCTAATGACTATGGTAGCGCGATAAGCATCAGGCCACCAGGTATAGCTTAGAAGAGTGCGTGTGTAGGTTAGAGCTGTGCACGGGCTCCGGGTAGCCCGAAAGCCCGAGCCCGGCCCGGCCCGCGGGCCGGGCTCGGGTATGCGGACGTCTTCCCAACTCGGGCCCGGGCCGGGCTCGGGCTACTCATCTCGGGCATCGGGTGGGCCGGGCCTGTGCAAAGCCCGCATCAAACCAAAAAAATATAGACGTTGTGCCGGAATTGTTTTCTAGCACTTATCGATGAGCATACAGATCACCTTTGTGATTATTTATCCATACAATTATCCTCCTGTCCGGCATCATAGATAATAAACTGCTGGAAGAACAAGGAGTCTAATTATTCTAAGCTTGTTATGCCTGCGAAAAAGATATTTGCGATTCCGGGCTACCAGTGCGAGCAGCGAACGGAACTTCATTTCGACAGGATATGTGATGCACCGCACTTCACTGAAGTCCGGAATCACTGCGCAGCTTGTTATTTTTACAGAACTTGTAATCTGTGTATACATATTACCATATGTCGTTTGCATATGTTTAACTTTGATATGTTGAATAAAATGCAACATGATAAAAAAGTGATATCTTGTCTCCGCAGCAAACTTTGATAGTATCGGGCCGGACCGGGCCCGGGTTTGTGTTTTTGTACGTCGGGCCGGGCCGGACGGGCTCGAAGCCCTTTGGAGTCGGGCTCGGGCGGGCCTGCGACGCAGTCAATGGGCCCGGGCCGGGCTCGGGCTTGAAAATTAGGCCCGTGCACAGCTCTAGTGTAGGTCACTTGGGGATTCATGATGAGAAAAGGTAACCGAAAAACCACACTGGACACACAAGGAGACAACACGAAACAGTACTGACAACTGCTCGTTTAGTAAAAGAACTACGTAGATGAGGGAAAACGTGTGCACCGTAAAATAACATCAAAATAAGGCTATAAAAACACAGGGCAACCTTCCACAAGAGTGCGCAATAGATGTCATACGGACAGAGGAGCCAAGCCGTCAGGAATAACGTTGAAAGCATAGGCGTGCGCAGGGTTCCCCTTCAGGGGGGGGGGGGCAGGGGGGCGCGAAGATTGATCGCAGCGTCCCCCCCCCCCCTCCCTATTAAGTCCATGTATGGGACAGACCTTGCGCCCCCCGTCCCTTAGGTGACTAGATGGGCTGCCGCCCCCTCTGCACCCCTCGTGCGCACGCCTATGGTTGAAAGGAACGTACAGCTGTCATTTTTATAAAAGGGAACACGCGAGCGCGTGGCCCGCGGGCTCCTGCGGCTGCTTGCAGCGCGTTCAACGGGAGCGAGAGCAACCACAGCCTCTTTTCGCGTCATCAGAGGGGAGCAAAACAACCAGCCATTGGCGACATGGAACCGGCGGCAAGACTGCAGCCCCCTCCCTCTTCAAGGTGATTACGCAAGATGCCGCGCATCTTGCGTAATCACCTTGAAGAGCGCCCGCGAAATACAAAAAATACCACGTGACTAGCGCATTCGCGCGCCGCGACCATCACTGCTATCAGCCGTAGTTTGAGCGAACCAAATCGAGTTGCGACCACGACCCGCCGGCTGCGTTGCAGCAGCAGGCCGATAAGTTTACGGTGGTTTCTTCGCCCGCACTCGCTACAACTTGCACAGTCACGCGCGCCAACTGGCTGGCAACGGGCCAAGAAACCACCGCCAACTTATCGGCCTACCGCTGCAACGCAGCCGGCAGGTCGTCGTCGCAGCTGATTTTGTTCGCTCAAACTTACGGCTGAGAGCAGCACGGTCGCGGCGCGCGAATGCGCTAGTCACGTGGTATTTTTTGTATTTCGCGGGCTTTCTTTGCAGCACGGAAAAAATGGTACGCGTAAAACTTTCTTTATCGCAAATAATGAAATGGGGGGTTTCTGAAGACACTCTCGTACTTTGCAACTCTCATTTCTTGCGAAAAGTCAATATTTATCAATTTAGTAAATTAATCCTAATTAACAAATTAGTTAATTACGAAATAAAAAATTGCCTGTAGTGCGCAAGATGGCTGTAAGCAATATTCAACTGACTTGACTCGCCTGCCTCAAATAATTCTATTTTTTAACCCTTGGCTAAAGATAGCTGGGACACCCTGTATATGTAGGGAAGGACTTCTACTAGCTTGTTCTTTATAAATGAAGACGTCTCAAGTTTTCGTCCTTATTTATTGAAACTTACCAAGAAGCGAATCTGCAACTGAAAGCAAGAGGGAACTCGGAAAACACGTCTTTGTCAGACGCTCCACTTGAAGCTGAAAACTAGAAAGCTGCTTGACGCCAATAGGCTACGTGACGCCAACAGGCAAAAAGAGTGTTCCACACTCCCCTTAATGGCAACAGGCGGCGCTGACTGACACTCCCACGTTTAAATGCACATATATACCCTATAAAGTGGACGGAGGGATGACCGCCACCGTAGCTCAGTGGTAGAGCATCGGACGCGTTATTCTAATGTCGCAGGTTCGGTCCCTGCCGTTGGCAAGTTACCTTTTCGTCCACTTTTCTTTATTCACATTTACATTACAATTACTTCTAATAACATCCCCTACACTTTCCTTGGCATCATTGTCTGTTAGTTCTCATTCATACTGTGTCTAACAAAGAAAAACGAGCCCTGAAGTTTACATTGGAACATATTGTGGTGTGTCTTCCGATACCTTTTTAGAGCTGCGGTATTAAATGCGAAGCATTTCTTAGCGAACTTCGGCGACTTTGAGCGTATCTATCTATCTATCTATCTATCTATCTATCTATCTATCTATCTATCTATCTATCCATCTATCTATCTAGCCGCCTACGACTTTGTGCTCTCCTGGCCGTATCGTTAATGGGATTTATACCAAATTTGGTATGCCATAACGTGACTGTACGACGAACATAAATGGCTGGTCATATCATGAAAATCATGACTAACTAGTCATGAAAAGTGTGATTTACATGCCACGCTCATGGCGCGCTCGCGGCCGTTTCATTAGCTTGATATACACCAAATTTGGGATTGAGTAACGTGACTGTATGACGAACATAAATGACAGGTGGTAATATGCAAATAATGACGTGCATGTCATGAACAACATGATTTACATGACATGCCACGCTCATGGCGCGCTCGCGGCCGTTTCGTTAGCTTCATATACACCAAATTTGGGATTGAGTGACGTGACTGTATGTCGAACATAAATGACAAGTGGTAACATGGAAATAATGACATGTCATGTGCGACATGACTTGCATGCCGCGCTCATGGCGGGCTCTCCCGGCCATTTCGTTAGCTTCATATACACCAAATTCGGGATTGAGTGACGTGACTGTATGACGAACATAAATGACAAGTGGTAATATGGAAATCATGACTTGTCATGTGCGACATGACTTGCATGCCACGCTCATGGCGCGCTCGCGGCCGTTTTGTTAGCTTGATATACACCAATTTTGGTATTGAGTCACATGACTGTATGACGAACATAAATGACAAGTGGTAATATGGAAATCATGACTTGTCATGGGCGACATGACTTGCATGCCACGCTCATGGCGCGCTCGCGGCCGTTTTGTTAGCTTGATATACACCAATTTTGGTATTGAGTCACATGACTGTATGACGAACATAAATGACAAGTGGTAATATGGAAATCATGACTTGTCATGGGCGACATGACTTGCATGCCACGCTCATGGCGTGCTCGCGGCCGTTTCGTTAGCTTGAGATACACCAAATTTGGTACTGAGTGACACGACTGTATGACGAACATAAATGACAAGTGGTAATATGGAAATTATGACACGTCATGAGCGACATGACTTGCATTCCACGCTCATGGCGCGCTCGCGACCGTTTCGTTAGCTTGATATACACCAAATTTGGTATTAAGTGACATGACTGTATAACGAACATAAGTGGCAGGTGTTAACATGAAAATCTTGGCATGCATGTTATCTACAACGCCATTTACATGCCACGCTCATGGTGCGCTTGCGTCCAGTTCGCTAGCTTGATATACACCAAAATTGGTATTGCGCGACGTGACTGTATGACGAACATAAATGGCAGGTCCTAACATGTAAAACACGACATGCAAATTATGTAAAGCATGATTTGCTCGTTCCTGGCTGCTTCGCATTACATCGATTCCCACAGTGCGTGGGATCTGCCGGCTTTTTTTTATCTCAAATCTATAATGGTGTCTTTTACCGATAAGTTGCACGTGCGAAAGAAAGGCATCGGGCCCAGTGTCGCGCCAGAGCTTTGCAAAACTTTCCTTGCCACCTTTGACAATGCGTTGAAACTTAAGGTGACTCATTCTTTCATTTGAAGAATTTCTAAGTATCTAGACGGCTTTATAATTATACTAAAGCTTTGATGGGAAGTGGCTCGTAAGAGTGGCTCATGAGATTTCGTCAGTCCTTTCCAGCTGCTCAAGCCAGCTTAAATTCGCTTAACAATAGGCCAATTCAATTTTTTGCATAATGCTTTGTTGTGCGTGTTGGTTCATTCTGGAATAGATTTGAGCGCAAAAGGATGAAACACAAGAAGAGAAGACGACTACACGAGCTATCACTATCAACTTTTTTTTTTGCGCTCATGTCTATTCGGGATTTCAATGTTTACACCTAAAGCTAGTTTTCACTTCCGCTGACCATGCTTTCTGGGCGTTATAGGGGGTCACGCGGTATATATAGCGCGTAAACACGGTATAAAATGTATTTTGCGAATTGCGGACCTAATGGATGCATATCTGTCGTTCATCGGAAGACAAGTTGCCGGCTTTCCCTGAAAACGTTTTAGGCTTACACTAAAGGGAATCGGGCTGTGTTGGCTCATGACGATCAAGGAATCACATTTCCTAACAAACGACAGTGTTTTAGGACACGAATGTTATTGGCGCTCTCCTACAACTGACTTTGAGGAATAGAAGTGGAAGGCGAACGAACCTGTGCTGCCAGAGACTGTAGGAGGAACGCAGCGAAGAAACAGCCGCTGGCCACTCGCGGAAATGTGAAGGAGCCCAGAGCCATAGGCAGTGCAACGAAAGGCACAACTTCACCTGCGGCGAGGAACAGAACGTACAGCCGACCAACTCCAAAAGTTTAAGGACCATGCTAGTGTGCAAGTCAGAGACAATCGACAGTAGCGCAACGCCAGAGAGGCATCCTTCCCTTAAGCGATGGCCTAATTATTTTCTAACTGAGCCTAAACACTTTCTACGTTTCTCTTCCTAACGCGACGAGCCCTTCAGCAATCACGGCTTGTGCTTCTGTCTCGAGAGCAGACATAAGTTACATCGTTATTATTACATCGTCACGTGGGGACATCCTTGTCCCCACATAACGATGCAATTGTTATCGACTGCAACCTTTCGTACAAACTGATACTTACCCAGCGGTACACTGCTCCAGGAGCGCCGTGATTCCTTTGATACCGCCATCAAAGTAGAAGCGTGTAATGCGGATGAGCGTATTGCGTGAAAACAATTAACATGGCGCTGCGCTGCTGTAGTAACACGACGGCAGATGGCGCACCAATAGGTGGCGCGGACAGGCAGCTTGGCATAGGGCGCCTCGATGTGCTCCTCCGGTACATGGTGGAGACACTGCCTTTGTGGGCGCCATATTGATTCAAACGTTCCCGTTCGCTGGCATTGCCTGGCATGCAGCGATGGATCGCTTTCAGAAAAATGCATGGTAATTTGGCTCAGTTGATCCCTTCTGACGGTCGAGCATGCACATATAATGTTAGTAACCAATAGGTTAGGCACCAATTATTAAAAGCGAGGTATTTCATGGCAAAAAAGGCATTTTGAGCGTATCTATCGGTCTATCTAGCTAACCGGCCGCGTAGGTCTTCGGGCTCTTGCGGCCGATAGATCAACTTGATGTATACCGAAATTGACATATCATGATAACAGCGTATGATTAACGTAAATGACCGGTCATAATACGAAAATCATGTCATGAATGTAATGTACGCCATGACATGCAGGGCGAGGTCATGGAGCTCTAACGGCCGTTTTTATTAACTGGATGTGTACGAAAACTTACCTGACATGATAAGAACACACGATGAACATAAATGACTGGTCATAACACGAAAATTAGGTCACGCTTGTCATGCACGCCATGTCATAGATGACCCGGTCATGTAGCTATAATGGCCGTTTTTAGATGCGAAGAAGCTAAGGCCGAGTTCAATCCGGTGGTGGTGGTGGTGGCGGTTGTGGTGTGCTTCCTGACCACCCTTACTGCGCATGCGCAAACACTCCCCGCACATCTCCTCTCCTACGCAACCCCATCTCTCTCCTCTAGGCATACCTCCCTGCGGCGACCACAACCCCACTGCGCGTGCGCGTTCCCTTCCCCTCTCTCTCCTCTCCTACGCTCCCCACTCTCTCCTCCAGGCATCCCTCCCGCGGCGTTTACACCCCCCATTGCGCATGCGCGTCCCCCCCCTCTCCTACGCAGTCGGTTTTTTCAATCAAGAAACTCGCTAGCAGACGCTGCCTGCGTCGGCCTTGCGAGGCGAGAGAGGGGGAGCGTAGGAGAGGAGAGAGGGGGGAGGGGACGCGCATGCGCAATGGGGATGTAAACGCTGCGGGAGGGATGCCTAGAGGAGAGAGAGGGGGGAGGGGACGCGCATGCGCAGTGGGGTTGCGGACGCCGCTGGAAGGGGTGCCTAGAGGAGAGAGAGGGGGGAGCGTCGGAGAGGAGGTGCGTGGAGAGGGTCTGCGTTGCGCAGTCAGGGTGGTCACGCCACACAACACCACCACCACCACCACCGGATTGAACTTCGCCATAAGATGCTTCCCATCTGAACAATTTTAGAAAAACGTTCCCCCCACCCGGAATCGAACCTCCGACTCCTCAGGCCGCGACGATATGCGCCCGACGCTCTACCGACTGAGCTAAAGAGGCAGGCGAAGGACATTTTGCCAACGCGCCTTATATCTCTTACACAATCTCTCTCGCTCGGTGCTCTCTGTTGGCGGCGCCGGGCGGTGCCGCCGTCTGTGAGCGATGAAGTAATGCGCCGTGACACGAGCACCGATAGAGAACGATTCGTCGACGACGCAGTTAAAGCATGGCGTCTGAGATTGCGCCCCGGCGAGCACTCTCGGAGGTCATGGTGAAAGCGTCTTTATAGCAACAACAAACACTGCCCGCGCTAGCATCGGGGAGTCGCCCTAGACACAGTTATGTGTAACTCTAGTTATGCTATTTGCCTTTGTCTTCGTGTTAGCGTGTGACGGCTCGTTGTCGGAGTAGTGGGGCTTCCACATGCACCAACGGTGTTTCGCCGCCGACAACATCGAGTGCGATAGCACCGACTAATAAAACTGTTACAGTAAGTGGTGTAGAAAGGCAATGATGTCGACGGACGAATGTGGTGCCTTGGTGGAGCGAAACGGAGGCCAGTGGGACGCGGAACGCCTGCGCGCGTTTGCGGCTCAAGCTCTGCCTGTCGTGTAGCTGAAGCACAGTGTGGTAGTGTATGCAGGATCACAGGCGTAGGTTACCGCATCACTCGGGAGCGCACGCCGTGCCGTTTCTCTCCTTCAATGACGACGCTTTGAAGAAGTGCACAGTGTCAGTGTTTATTACGTGCTTGTTGATGTCATCATTGCGCGCGATTCGTGATACGCTGTGTCCAGGTATAGGTTAAAAAGTTCAACTACCACAGCGGTTACATCATGATCATGGGCGTTAGTCATCGCGATGGAGATGTGCTACTAGGCGTCGACGTGGGTGCATCCACGTCAAACGGTGCTATAGCTGTAAAACAGCAATAGACATTGTACGAACTCCCATAATCACTACAGAATGAGCCCTACTTCTGTGAAAACACTTTTCCACTTTCGTGTTATACCGATTCCTATGACGGAGGGATCAGCCACATTTTTTTTGTTCTCTCGCTAATACAGGAGCAACGAAACATCCGTTGGCCTTTCGCATGTCAACTAGCACACCTGATACACAGAAGCCAGTCATAGCGGTCAAAGAACTAATCTAATAACCTAAAGGCCAACGCGTTTGCAGCACCGTCCCCGCGCTAGTCACTGCACTCCGCATGTCACTTTAGAACCAATATAGCTCCTCGCGAAGAAACGGTGGCGCGGATTGGGTCAAAAGGTGATTCCACCCTGGAAGCGGAGGCGCGTGCCTCGAGGCACCCTAGATTGGCACAGGCTCGCGCGTTCCATAAACTTTCGCAGACGACTGTGCTTAGCGAATTCTGTGGCATTACGACGCAGCTTGAGCAAAATTGGCAGAGATAACGACGCAACTACCACTGGAGAAGCACATACATTTACGAAGCGAGTTGACGCGCAGTGGCGTAACTAAGTGGGGGGGGGGGGGGGGGTGCAAGGGGGTACAAGTGCCCGGGCGCCACTTGGGAGGGGGGCGTCGAGCCGTGTCCGGCCCAACATGCGCTCGGGGACTTTCTGAGGACACAAACGGGGCGCTAGCGCCCCGCGCCACGTGGAAAGGTCGCCCCCTACAGATTCAAACCAGTGGGGGGCATGCCTCCACACTGCTCCAGCACACCCTTCTTCACCTTCTGCTCAGCTGGTACCACCAGTGAGGCTACAGACTCCTTTGTCTAGTTAAATGGTGCTCCTTTCCTTCAACAAACGAGACACAAACTTCTGGTAGCCTGTGTCTTCTGGAAACCTGTGCCTCACTTGAGCAAGGAGCCTGTGGCTCCTTGCTCATATTCAAGCCTATGAAAAGCAATAAGATAAATAGATCGGTGTAAGCCTGTTTCCAAATAAGCACGATTTTAACCATGAATATACCTGTCCAGGGTCGTGGACAAAAACTTTTTTTCTGGGGTTCTGACGTCCCTTTATTTGTGACCTGGCAAGTGTTTGTACGTATGCGCATATATATACATATACAAAAGGTAACAATATCGGGGCGGTAGGAGGTTGAACCTCCGAAACCTCCTTCTAGCTTCGCCACTGAACTTATCGCTTGAAATTTTCGTTTTCTTCTGGCTCGGCCCAGACCGCCTTGATTCTTCCACACGTATACAACAATTGTTAAATTAGGAAAGAGAAAGCGCTGCCCACGGTTTTGCTGCTGAAAGGTTGCGATCGAGAAGCTCTTTACCAACCCATCGGACATGTCAGCCTCCAAGCTTACGGCGAGCTTTCATAGGGCAGATGTCGGGATGAAATGACGAAATGAAAAGAGACAAAGTATGGGCTTTCCTGCCAGGTTTCTTTCTTATCTTTTTCGAATCAGAAACTCGTTCACAGACTGCTTTCTTCCTATGAAACTGCGTCACCCCTCCTCATTTTTCTCTGTGCATCGGTACTTCCCCCCTCGACATTTTCCCCGATCAGCGTGCGTAGGATGGGGTAGACTATGAGGAATGACGACCCCGAAGTAATTTTTGAGAATACTTCGAGGTGTAGGCGTCTTCACGTGGACAGGGGGGGTGTCACGTGTGAACTCACCGTCACTCACCAAATTAACATTTGCGTTCCTAGTCCGCAGACAAAGTCGCCTTCTTGGAAGTGCTTGCTGCAAACACGTGCGCGAGACTTCGGCTCATTGCCCTTTCTAAACTAGCTTTATCAGCCATGTGTCGTGATGTTTCTTATCCTTGAAGTAAAACCGTAAATGTGAAATTACACCCCCCTCCTCTTTTGCATGCGCGGTGCACTAATTGTCGCAAACAGCATCACCGAAAACATTGGTCACGCTTTCTAAGCTCTTTTTGTTTGTATAGACGCCAGTGGACATGAACTGGTTGTGAAACGAGGCTGATTGAAGGGGCAAAAAATCTCAGAGAAACGCGCTCGGGCCACCGGGCCTCCGGTCTTTAGAGCAAAGTTCCGTGAAGCAAGGTGGCATCACGTGATCGTAATGTCGTAGCATGTGGAGTGCAGCACCCGTGTTTCCACTGGTGGGCCTCGTGCACAATAGCACTAAAGAGATACAGGAAGTAGAACTGCAATGGCAAATTATCTTATTACGGACCAGATTCCTGCGATTATTGCTGTGCACTGAGCTTTATTTAACAAGCGAGAATATTGCGAAGAACTGAAGGATATATACATGTACTAACGCCCCTTCACGTTTCTCGTAATGGTCACAAACGTAGTCCAGCCGTGATTTGCCGAGAGCTATTCATCTTGATATCTTCCTCATGCGTTTTGTTTTGTTTTCTTGCTTCTGCCGTTGAGCGCGTTGGCAATAATAGCATCCAGGTGTAGTCTGACTACAGTGATGTTGACGTTGTTTATACGAGCGAGCTTCGCGAAGCATTCTGCGTCGGATTTCACACGTGTTCTGCCACTGTCCCTCAGAGAACTATGGGGCTTCGATGGTTTTGATCTCATGGTACATTTCTTCTCAGTTGTACCCTCCCACCTGCTCTTCGGATGCGTGCCGCATAGCAGGGGCGGATTGAGTGGCTCTGCATGGCCCTGCTCTCACTGTCACTGCTCTGCTGCGACTCTCTTCAAGGCAAGGCGCCTCTCCTCGAGTTCGCCAAAACGAAAAACGCCATTAATAAAAAAAATTAAATACGCGTGTGCATAAACAGTATTTGGCAATCAGACGCCTCGCATGCGATCGACGAAAACGACGCTTCGCCTTCCGTCGGTTGGAGCCAGGCTTCACACGCAGAAGAAGCTGCTGCCGCCGCGAGAGCACGGGAGATCATTGCAGACTCACTGAAATGCAATCCATGATTCCATGCTGAGATATTCGCTGCGAGGTTCAAAGTCTGCAACCACATCTATTGCGGTAATCATGAAAGCCGCGGCGTCACTGCACCGCGGCCGAGCAGCGGCCAATTGCAAGCGTGGTGACGTGGCAAGGCGCTTTCTAATTCGCTGAGGGCACTCAGATTTGTGACGACATCCCTTCAGCACTGAGTCTGGGGCGAGAGAAATTAAGTAAGAGATATTCGGTCTCCGCTTTATCTCCACTAATAACTTATCTTTTCACACCCAACCAAAACTGTACGCATTCTTCAATGCCCCTGCTCATTCTACCTGAACTTCAATCATATTCCTCGTTAGCGTACCTTTAAGGTACCTAACTCACTGTGCATATCCAGTGGCGTAGCCAGGGGGTGCCACACCGGGCACGTGCCCCCCTCCCCCCCCCCCCCCGAAATTTTTTTTCGCCATGGCATACAGAGCGAAAAATGGCCATTTCAAGGAGGTGCCCCTCCCGAAATCAAGGCGGTGCCCCCCCCCCCCCCCCCCCCGAAAGAAATTTCTGGCTACGCCCCTGTGCATATCGGACGCCCAAGCAGGAGAGTTACACCAGAAAAGAGCCATACGCTCTTGTTTCAACCCACTACCTCGGGGGAGAAGGCGGTCACGAAGATCGGCTTCACTGTCGGCTTCAGTGAGGCGGTAAGCCACAAGGACATTTCATTTTCTTCTAGTACAGCTCAAAATTTTGCATTCGGTGTCTCATGTAAACGGGTTATAGTAGCTACATGAGATGGTATCAGCGTCATCTGGTCGATATAGACTCCGGATGGGGCACAAAACATACACGCACACACGCACACACACACACAGAGACAAAAAAAGACTAATGTTTGAAGTGGCTAACATTGCCATTTGAAATACCTTTTCCCTTTCTCATATATGGGCCATTTCTGAAGGCGATTTGGCACCGGCATTCCAACAACATCAATCTACCTCCAAAATGACTAAAATCTGAACGACAATTCTGAAATAAGGAGTTTTGTTTCACGGCTATGTATCAACACATGTTGACCACAGGGGTTCCCGCAAGAAAGAAAAAAATGCTCTAGACAAGTCATGCCTGTGAAGCTCATAACCGCCCTTATTAGGGAAAAAAAAAAAAACAAGCGATGAAAACAGTCACGTGCGGGCCGTGGTTCACTGACAAGAGGTCCGCGGGCCGCGTGTTTGAGACCCATGGTCTAGAGTGGAGCCGGCGGCGGAAATGTGTGACCGGAGAGCGACAGCTCCTTTCGTAATTCGCGTGTGCCATGTTATATGTCAAATATAAAGAACGCGTTTTTAAATGCGAAGCATTTCTTAGCGAACTTCGGCGACTTTGAGCGTATCTATCTATCTATCTATCTATCTATCTATCTATCTATCTATCTATCTATCTATCTATCTATCTATCTATCTATCTATCTATCTATCTATCTATCTATCTATCTAGCCGCCTACGACTTTGTGCTCTCCTGGCCATATCGTTAATGGGATTTATACCAAATTTGGTATGGCATGACATGACGGTATGGCAACCATTAATGACTGGTCATATCATGAACATCATGACTAACTTGTCATGAAAAGTATGATTTACATGCCATGGCCATACTGCTCCTGAGGCCGTTTTCTTAATTTGATATATCCTAGAATTGGTACGATGAGCCATTTCTGCATGACCAACATAAATTATAGGTAGTAATATGAAAATCATGACCTGCATGTCATGTACAACATGATTTACATGCCACGCTCATGGCGCGCTGACGGCCGTTTCGCTAGCTTGATGCACACCAAATATGGTATTGCGTGACGTGACTGTATGACGGACATAAATGCCAAGTGGTAATATGGAAATCATGACATGTCATGTGCAACATGACTTGCATGCCACGCTCATGACACTCTCGGGGCCGTTTCGCTTGCTTGACATACACCAAATTTGGTATTGAGTGACGTGACTGTATGAGGAGCATAAATGACAAGTGGTAATGTGGAAATCATGACATTTCATGTGCAACATGACTTGCATGCCACGCTCATGCTACTCCCGTGGCCGTTTCGCTAGCTTGATATACACCAAATTTGGTATTCAGTGACGTGACTGTATGACGGACATAAATGCCAAGTGGTAATATGGAAATCATGACATGTCATGTGCAACATGACTTGCATGCCACACTCATGACACTCTCGTGGCCGGCTTGCCAGCTTGATATACACGAAAGTTTTAAGGCGAAAGTGTTTAATGTCTCATGCTCACGTCCGCCCGTCCGGTCGTCCGTCCGTCCCTCCAGCAGTGCCCTGGCACGGTGCCAAGTGGGCACCGGGGCGCGCAAACGGATGCCGGTCGCGTTGGACTCTACAGCGCTCGCGCTTAGCTTGCGTAGCGTCGCTGGATCCAGCGTCTCTAATCATGCGAGGAAGAAGACGCGCGCATCACGTTCCATTCTTACCGACTACGTCTGAGTGGGAATATGCGTTCGAGGAACACACTTGGGAATTGACAAAATGTCGATCAATTTAAACGCTGGAACGCGGATAGCGTCTGCACGATGCGCAGAGCGCGAGAATACGAACGCATGCGAAACGAAGGCAGATTGGTCTCGCGTCTCGCTGCGATTCGAGGGAGAAAATTAAGCGAACATATGTGGCAGCTGCTAGCATGACAATCGTGGCATGCATGTCATTTACAATGCCATTTACATGCCACGCTCATGGTGCGCTTGCGTCCATTTGGCTAGCTTGATATACGCCAAAATTTGTATTGCGCGACGTGACTGTATGGCGAACACAAATGACAGGTCCTAACATGTAAACAATGACATGAATATTATGTACAGCATGATTTGCTCCTGGCTGGCTGCTTCGCATTATATCGATTCCCACAGTGCGTGGGATCTGCCGGTTTTTTTTGTTTCTGACAGCCATTGTTCACGATCAAAAGTAGCACTGGCGTCGTAAAAGGCAATAATATATGAAGACAACATGGTTTGCCGGAAGGAATTTTTTGAACGCATCATTAGGATTGATATAAAAAAGGCATAGTATGAAGATTTGATGCACGCAATAAATAATTTGGAACTGTGATGACGATGAGCGCCAGCGGAGCTTGGGCCTCGTGCTCAACCAGCACGAAGAAGAGAAAGACGACGATTCAGAATAAGAACAGCCAGCCCAGGAACGGGCGTTGTCTCTTGATTCTCTTACAAAACAAACTTTTCATGGTGGTGTAGCCAAAAACGATAAGAACCGTTTACACGCCTACTTCATCCTTCTATTTTGTGTGGTTGTATGTAATTTACGAACTTCACATATTTCGTCTAGAGAGAGACGACAACAGGTGACGGACGAGGTCCATTTCTTCTTTCACATTTTTTTTTACTTCTGGTGTGTCATACAATGCGTGGGCGTGCAAGACTGCTTTAGTCCACTGTAGTGAACAATCAATAAAAAAATTGCTCATTCGCTTGCCTAAAACAGCTAGCCAGATGGATTTTTTTGCACATAAATAATAATAATAATAATAATAATAATAATAATAATAATAATAATAATAATAATAATAATAATAATAATAATAATAAGAGTAATAATAATCACTATCATTACCATCATGAGGGGCGCGGAAATATATTTGCCATGGGCGCCGTCCTATCTTGTTACGCTACTGTTGACGCGTGACGCCGCATGATCTCACTGCACCGCATAAAGAGCTGAAAAAGAAAAGATGTCATAAACTTCCTACTGCGGTTCACCCCAGCAAAATAAATGGGTTCCGGAGTAGTATTCGCTACCCTTGTAGTATTCGCAATGCCCACGAACTATAGGTGGCGCGCTGTACGATTCAAGATGGCGCCCGGAGGAGGGTCAAGCCGTTTGTTAGCATAGGAACAGATAGGACGTGCGGACGCACGGCCCGTGCCACTTTCACCGGATGAAGTCTTGAGCTGCACTGAAATGGATATGAGACCGAAATACTTTCCCAAACCATGGAAGCTCGCCACCTAATCATTTGTCGCGCTGTGTAAGGTTATATTTCAACTCCGTTACCGTGCATAAGCGACGCTTTGCGAAGTCTCGTGCGTGCTGCGAAAACTTCATGAACTAGAATTGAGGTATGAAATGAACGGCACTCCGAGGCAGTATTTACCGAGCCTGCCTGGCGGATTTGGCGCAGTAGTAGGCCGCTAGCGAGTAGCGTCATCGCTGCAGCACGGGACCGAATGTTTAACGTGGTGATGGTTGGAAACATATGCCGTCGTCAGTACCTGCTCATTCAGGAACGCGGAGTTGCTTCTTCAACGGAACACAAGCATTTAACATCCCATTCAGTAGCGCTTGTGTCACAGCCGTGGTCAGAGTCCAGCCGTGCGCAATTCACTGCACTCGGATGTTGCAGGTTCGATCAGCACGATCGAAACATCAATATCGAAAAGAATACGCACGTATGCTTTTCGCAACGACGAATTCTTCGACGTTGCGAAAATTCGTCGAACAACTATGCCGTTCGGAAGGTACCGGTGAAGTACAGGAGAAATTAGCCGAGAGGCGTGAATTGTGGCCGTGACTGCACGTTTCATCGCTCTAACCATTTCGCTTCGCTGGTCGATCTCGATCGTGTTGGCAGCATGCGGCGCTCTATAATATCCACAATAATTGCACTGCATGCAATGCACAAGTTTTTATTTTGATCTCGCTCAAGGATATTATAGATCATATACAATCAAGGGGGGGGGGGGTGTTGGGGGGGGTTCAAACCCCCCCCTCGAAATTTTTCAGTTTTGCTTGCGTATATATGCACGCACACATACAAACGCACGCACGAACACACATAAAGTATGGTTGAACCCCCCCCCCCGAAAAAAAATTTCTGGCTACGCTACTGAAAGGGACTTACGAACGTGAAGAAGCTAACAAACGAGGGGACGTGAGCTGCAAGTCGCTCTACGCGAGTTAGCAGCTGATCGTTCATCGTCGCTGTCACTCTCAGTGCTTTCACAGCCTTCTACGTCCAGTGAGAAATCCTCGTCGTCAAGATGATTTCTTTAACATCACTGCTGAAAGCAATCTGCAGCATCACACCGCGTCACCACGTTTACCTGGGCGCGGAGAACATTTTTGCTCTGAAACCCGTCAGAGAACACCTGACCCGTCAACAAGCAAATTGCTTGCAGTGTGCTGCCACCTATCAACAAATATAAAAACACAAGCGGCGCAGCGCTGGCCAATTTGAGACTATGCAGTATAAAAGAGCAAATCGCGAGCCCGCGCGGCTTCCCGCGTACAATGTTATGGGAATCATGCGGTACAAAAGCACCGGCGAATGCTATTTGCAAGTAAAACAAGGTGAGTTTCAGCTGAATAGGGCGGACGATAACATTTAACTAGCCTATGTGGCTACAGAAAACCTCGCGAAGCTGATATGAGTACGCTGTGGGCTATCATCGAAAGCGCGAGTTTCCACGTATTTTCACGAAGACTTCGCGTCTCGCAAGAACGGATCACCTGATTTATCGTGTCACGGAGGGCCCGGTTTGTTCACTGATGCAGGAAACATGCAAAGTCATAGTGTTCGTTTCTTGCTAACGCGTTAACACTGAGGCTAGCACAACCGAACAAGGGAGCGATTGCGGATAGCGCTGCCATACTGACCCTCCTCGAGAGGACGATCCTGAATTCCGCTTGGCGGCGCGACAGTCTATGGGCATTGCGAATAGCCATCGTAGAACTTGTGCATCTTAGCAAGCGCAGCGCACCAAACACAAAAGAAAGAGACACGTAAACAGGACGGGCGTAAACAGGA
Organism: Rhipicephalus appendiculatus; assembly: GCA_030522465.1. Classification (NCBI taxonomy): domain Eukaryota; kingdom Metazoa; phylum Arthropoda; class Arachnida; order Ixodida; family Ixodidae; genus Rhipicephalus; species Rhipicephalus appendiculatus. The sequence goes on along the minus strand of JALIZH010013822.1, from coordinate 63,938 downwards.
CCCGTCCTGTTTACGTGTCTCTTTTGTGTTCCGTTCCGCCTGCTAAGATGCGTAAGTTCTACACCCACCAACTAGCCCAAATTTCTGCGTTGAATAGCCAGCCTGATCAAGAGATCAATCAAGAGACAACGGGCGTTGTCTCTTGATTCTCTTACAATGGCGCAGTCGTCGAAAAGCTTCGGAGAACCCCAGCTTTTAGTTTGAGTTCGACGCGTCTTCCTGAGGAACGACATCACGCTTCCTCGATGATGGAACCCGCAAATCGACCACCGCGGCAAGTATCGATCCCACCACCAGCGGACGGTGTCCAGGCCTCCATTGTGGTTCCGGGGAACTTGTCCGGCGACGTGCTACTTCTCGACAACAATGCGCACGAGCTCCTCTCGCCTAGGGACGGCGCACATGCCTCCTCGGTATCCTGCAACCTGTCGGCGCTTCAAGCACCGTCCGTGGACGGCGTTCAGGCCTCCTCGGCGGTTCAATCTCGCTTCGTCGACGCCGCAGTACCAATTCACAACACGACACCGCACGGGTTCCGCTTGCCTGGGAACCCGACATCACCCGACAGCGCCGCGGAGCTGCAGCATACTATCGCGCAACTCCGGGTCACGACTAACGCCTTGATAGCGTCGAGCTCCCAGCTGTCTCCTGCCGCCTTGCCAACACTATGCGCAGTCAATGCCATGTTGGCTACGGCCGCCTCACAAGAACTTGAGGCAAGCTCACCCGAGAACCGCCGCGCACTCCGGCGTTCCCTCACGGAGCTCTCAGAGCAACTGGGCTGCTTGGTGTCGGCACACTCTGCATTTTTGCCTGCCATCTTACCATCGCCGGCTGCCTGCGAAATACCGCAGTTCCGCGGCTTCCAGCACGACGTCTTCCTGTGGATCGACACCATTAATTCTATCGGCACCCGCCATGCCTGGCCGGAACATCGGAAATGGCTGGTGGCCATCGACCACCTTCGGGATGCAGCCAAGGCATGGCACCGCTACGAAGGCGTCCAACAACAATCCTGGCCTGATTGGTGTGCCCGACTGACTACCGTTTTTCGGCCACTTTCACACGCCTGCAGTCCCTTCCCTACTGACCCAATGTGCACCGCTCATGGGAGCTGCGAGATCAAGGGCGCCGTCACGAGGTTGTAGCTGCTCCCTGCACCAACGTCCCCACTCTCGGAATTGGAGCTTCTGATGAGCCCCGGCCCGATGGTATAGTGTCCTGCAGCTCCCTCGCAGCAAGCTTCGCGGAACGCCCCGCGACAGACACCGACACAGACACTGCCACAATTCTCAAGGTGGGCTTCGCGGTCCAGCCCTCAGACTCCGCGTCTGGACCACCCAACTCACGACATTCCTTGACAGAGACGAAGACCACCACTGAGCAACTGAAGCCAGTGCCGTGGACCCAAGGCTCATCATCAGTCGGGCACGTGGAGAGTCCCCTTCCTCTAATGCTTGACACTCGTGCTGTCCAGAAGCCGAACGAGCCCATGACAGCAGATGATCACCTTGCACTGAGTGGGAACCAAACGGCAGACACAAGAGGACTGCCAGTACAGCCCGTGTGTGCTGGTGGCTTCATTGCTGGCTTCCGAAGCCATATCTCCACAACCACGACTCCTCATACGACGGTTACACCCTCTCTCAGACCACCAGAATGCTCGGCAGCTCAGCAGGAGAACTCGCGGCGAACACAACACCGACCACCGCGGCATAGCCAGTGCCGTCTGCCAGAATTATGTTTGGCACCGCAACCCAAGTCACTGAGTGGCCGAGATCGGCCACAGCGATGCAGCCAGTCTCGTCCTCCAGATCCACTTCTGGCAGATCATCTAACCGAATCGCAGCGTGGCCGGGAGAGACCACCGCGATGCAGTCAGTGCCGCCCACCAGAGGCGCCATCGGCAATGCGCTAAGCCAAGCCCCAGCGTTGCGTCAACCAAACACAGCGACACCACCAGCATCGGCCACCAGAGACACTGTCTGCGGCTGCGCTCATTCGCAGTCATGGCCGAGTGTGATGACGATGAGCGCCAGCGGAGCTTGGGCCTCGTGCTCAACCAGCACGAAGAAGAGAAAGACGACGATTCAGAATAAGAACAGCCAGCCCAGGAACGGGCGTTGTCTCTTGATTCTCTTACAAAACAAACTTTTCATGGTGGTGTAGCCAAAAACGATAAGAACCGTTTACACGCCTACTTCATCCTTCTATTTTGTGTGGTTGTATGTAATTTACGAACTTCACATATTTCGTCTAGAGAGAGACGACAACAGGTGACGGACGAGGTCCATTTCTTCTTTCACATTTTTTTTACTTCTGGTGTGTCATACAATGCGTGGGCGTGCAAGACTGCTTTAGTCCACTGTAGTGAACAATCAATAAAAAAATTGCTCATTCGCTTGCCTAAAACAGCTAGCCAGATGGATTTTTTTGCACATAAATAATAATAATAATAATAATAATAATAATAATAATAATAATAATAATAATAATAATAATAATAATAAGAGTAATAATAATCACTATCATTACCATCATGAGGGGCGCGGAAATATATTTGCCATGGGCGCCGTCCTATCTTGTTACGCTACTGTTGACGCGTGACGCCGCATGATCTCACTGCACCGCATAAAGAGCTGAAAAAGAAAAGATGTCATAAACTTCCTACTGCGGTTCACCCCAGCAAAATAAATGGGTTCCGGAGTAGTATTCGCTACCCTTGTAGTATTCGCAATGCCCACGAACTATAGGTGGCGCGCTGTACGATTCAAGATGGCGCCCGGAGGAGGGTCAAGCCGTTTGTTAGCATAGGAACAGATAGGACGTGCGGACGCACGGCCCGTGCCACTTTCACCGGATGAAGTCTTGAGCTGCACTGAAATGGATATGAGACCGAAATACTTTCCCAAACCATGGAAGCTCGCCACCTAATCATTTGTCGCGCTGTGTAAGGTTATATTTCAACTCCGTTACCGTGCATAAGCGACGCTTTGCGAAGTCTCGTGCGTGCTGCGAAAACTTCATGAACTAGAATTGAGGTATGAAATGAACGGCACTCCGAGGCAGTATTTACCGAGCCTGCCTGGCGGATTTGGCGCAGTAGTAGGCCGCTAGCGAGTAGCGTCATCGCTGCAGCACGGGACCGAATGTTTAACGTGGTGATGGTTGGAAACATATGCCGTCGTCAGTACCTGCTCATTCAGGAACGCGGAGTTGCTTCTTCAACGGAACACAAGCATTTAACATCCCATTCAGTAGCGCTTGTGTCACAGCCGTGGTCAGAGTCCAGCCGTGCGCAATTCACTGCACTCGGATGTTGCAGGTTCGATCAGCACGATCGAAACATCAATATCGAAAAGAATACGCACGTATGCTTTTCGCAACGACGAAATTCTTCGACGTTGCGAAAATTCGTCGAACAACTATGCCGTTCGGAAGGTACCGGTGAAGTACAGGAGAAATTAGCCGAGAGGCGTGAATTGTGGCCGTGACTGCACGTTTCATCGCTCTAACCATTTCGCTTCGCTGGTCGATCTCGATCGTGTTGGCAGCATGCGGCGCTCTATAATATCCACAATAATTGCACTGCATGCAATGCACAAGTTTTTATTTTGATCTCGCTCAAGGATATTATAGATCATATACAATCAAGGTGGGGGGGGGGGGTGTTGGGGGGGTTCAAACCCCCCCCTCGAAATTTTTCAGTTTTGCTTGCGTATATATGCACGCACACATACAAACGCACGCACGAACACACATAAAGTATGGTTGAACCCCCCCCCCCCCCCGAAAAAAATTTCTGGCTACGCTACTGAAAGGGACTTACGAACGTGAAGAAGCTAACAAACGAGGGGACGTGAGCTGCAAGTCGCTCTACGCGAGTTAGCAGCTGATCGTTCATCGTCGCTGTCACTCTCAGGTGCTTTCACAGCCTTCTACGTCCAGTGAGAAATCCTCGTCGTCAAGATGATTTCTTTAACATCACTGCTGAAAGCAATCTGCAGCATCACACCGCGTCACCACGTTTACCTGGGCGCGGAGAACATTTTTGCTCTGAAACCCGTCAGAGAACACCTGACCCGTCAACAAGCAAATTGCTTGCAGTGTGCTGCCACCTATCAACAAATATAAAAACACAAGCGGCGCAGCGCTGGCCAATTTGAGACTATGCAGTATAAAAGAGCAAATCGCGAGCCCGCGCGGCTTCCCGCGTACAATGTTATGGGAATCATGCGGTACAAAAGCACCGGCGAATGCTATTTGCAAGTAAAACAAGGTGAGTTTCAGCTGAATAGGGCGGACGATAACATTTAACTAGCCTATGTGGCTACAGAAAACCTCGCGAAGCTGATATGAGTACGCTGTGGGCTATCATCGAAAGCTCGAGTTTCCACGTATTTTCACGAAGACTTCGCGTCTCGCAAGAACGGATCACCTGATTTATCGTGTCACGGAGGGCCCGGTTTGTTCACTGATGCAGGAAACATGCAAAGTCATAGTGTTCGTTTCTTGCTAACGCGTTAACACTGAGGCTAGCACAACCGAACAAGGGAGCGATTGCGGATAGCGCTGCCATACTGACCCTCCTCGAGAGGACGATCCTGAATTCCGCTTGGCGGCGCGACAGTCTATGGGCATTGCGAATAGCCATCGTAGAACTTGTGCATCTTAGCAAGCGCAGCGCACCAAACACAAAAGAAAGAGACACGTAAACAGGACGGGCGTAAACAGGACCCGTACCTGTTTACGTGTCTCTTTTGTGTTCCGTTCCGCCTGCTAAGATGCGTAAGTTCTACACCCACCAACTAGCCCAAATTTCTGCGTTGAATAGCCAGCCTGATTCATCTTTGTTTCCATGCTCGTCAAATATCGACGTAGTGATCTGGTCTGCGCTATTATTTCAAATAACGCAAACGTGGCAGTTAGATGTAGCCGAACCACCGCATCGCAGGCTCTCTGGACACCCAAAGTTGATGTTCATATTCCGAGCTCTTGAGGGCCGAGCTCCATTTCTGCTCTGTGAGGTCCTTGTCCCCACGTAACGAGGGGACAAGAGCATTTGATCTACATCGCACGTTCCCACGCCTTACGGTTTCGCCATAAGGGGTAGCACTTCTCACGATCCTTAAAGGGACACTAAAGAGCAAAGCGATTTTTCGCTTATTAGTAAAGTACAATTTCCCAATCTCGAAAACACCACTCTTCCCCCGCGACACGACGCTTGGTAAGCGAGAAAACGCGCGAAAAGAAAATGCGGATGGAGACGCCACCTTGAGATTCCCGCACCAAACACCTTGACGTCACACATTTTGAAGGCGTCTACTGGGTCCTACGCAGCTTCCAATCGATAAACATGAAGTACCATTGTCATCTGTGGGGGCCATAGACCTAGCATGCGAAGTTTCAGAAAATTTCATCGAGCCAATGTCGCGAAAATACGAAAAACACATTTTGAAGTTTTCGACGTCCCGCGCGGAGATTTCCGCGCAAAATTTAAAAATGAAACTTCAACCTTGATTTTCTCCGCTAATAATTAACTTATGATAGTGAAACATATGGCATTAGCGTTGTCAGACTCGGAGTGCAGTTTGTCAATCTAAACCAAGTCACTGTTTCTCTTTAGTGTCCCTTTAAAGAAAGTTCGTGGTACCGTACGCAAATTTGGCCTTCGGGATAAAAGCCGAGCTGGAAGTTACACGGTTCCAACAAACCGGATCGGAGGAGTTGGTAAGCTGACATTTTTTCGGCGCAGCGCACCACGGACACGGGAGAAATAAGTTGACAACAGGGGCTCTGAATAAGAAGTGAAAGTTCACATATGTTGAAGTTTATTTCTGGCAAAAATGTAGGGCTGCCTAGGGCACTGGCGAAAAAGCTAAGTCGGGCAAGGCGCCTGCCCTCACAGAACTCCGTATTCCAGCCAAAATGACACGTACAGTGCTCAGAGTTATAACTGACACAAGCTGAACAGTGCAGTAAACGGATCAAAGAAATACAACTAAAAGTGATCACATAGCAATCATGTATACAAGAGAAACCAAATAGACGATAAGACTAGCCCGGCCTGGAGATGGCACTGACGCGTCATAATAATGAATTAGGTCACGCGATGCGCACCACATATGCAATATGGGGGGAGTGAGGCGATTCGAAAATTGTTTCTTTTTCGTGGAGCGAAGCAGGTGTTTGTCTAATGCCTGAGGCAGAATCTATGTGAGTGTGATATGCCTCGACGGGATACGCCTCGGCATAAGCGTACGCAGGGTTCCCCTTCAGGGGGGGGGGGGGGGCGAAGGTTCGTCGCAGCGGCCCCCCCTCCCTATTATGTCAATGTATAAGGCTGACTTTGCGCACCACCCTACAATGTGTAGGGCTGACTTTGCGCCCCCCCCTTCTCGCCTCCTTGCCCCCCCCCCCCCCCCCGTGCGCACGCCTATGCGCCTCGGCTATCTTTTCGATTGTTTTATTTGTACCGGAGCACATCGGTGCGACCTCTGTGCCTGCGTGGAAGAAGACGTTGACGTTCGTGTAGTTCGTTCCGGGTTTCTGCCTGAACCAGCTTCTTTGACTGGCACTGAGCTGAGATCAATAACAAGTGTTCGTAGAACAACACGCTTGTTTCATTTGGGGGAGGTGCTGGGTAATCCCCTCCCGCGTCCTGGAGCTCCGCAGCCGTAAGCTACCGTCTGATTCCACCATGACCGAGCGCCTCGATCCCTCGCAAGCCTCTTCCACGCCCCCCGCCTGCCATGTGCTCTGGTTTTTTTCGTCTGCGCGACCCTCCGGTCTACAGCGGCGCTGAAGACCGTGATGTCGAGGACTGGCTGGCAGACTACGAACGTGCCAGCGCGATTAACAAGTGGGATGACCCTGCGAAGCTGACTCACGTCATCTTTTACCTCACTGATTTGGCCAACCTATGGTTCATCAACCACCAAGCCGATATCCCCACCTGGTCGGTTTTCAAAGAGACCATCACTTCGTTTTTCGGTCGCCCAGCTATGCGCAAACTCCGCGCTGAACACGGCCTGCGTGAACGATGTCAACAAAGCGGTGAGAGCTTCACGAGCTACATTGAAGATGTGATCGGTCTCTGTCGGCGAGTGGATGGGAATATGAAGGAGGCCGACAGAATAAAGCATGTAATGAAAGGCATTGACGACGACGCTTTTCATATGCTTGTGGCTAAGAACCCACAGACCGTAACCGAAGTGATTCAGCTCTGCCAAAGTTTTGACGAGCTGCGCAAGCAGCGAATTTCTACACGTCGCTCAAGTGCGCAAACAGCGAACCTTTCGGCTCTGGGGTCCGGCAGTACTGGCGCTGACTATACCGCATTGATGCCTCAGATTCAGCAATACATCTGCGAGGAAGTTACTCGACAGCTTTCCCTTGTGGTCACCATTAACGAGACCCTCACTGCACTGGACCATTCGCTTCGCCGTGCTATCCAGACGCAAGTGGCCGAGGCTCTCCCTCCACCAGTTTCGCCCGTACAAGTTGCTGCGCCGCTTACTTATGCAGAAGTCGTCACCCGACCTCGTGCCCAACCAGCGCCCCTTTCGTTCAGCCCAACCAACAACTACAGGTCACCACTTCCGGTACACCAGCCGAATGTACCCTTCTCGCCTCCTCGAGCACTTGTGAACCCTTGGCGCACTCCGGACAACAGGCCAGTCTGCTACGCCTGCGGTATCCCGGGGCATGTTGCTCGCTATTGTCACCTCCGTGGACCATATTTTCGTGATACGCAGCACTCCGGCTACATTCCTCAGCAACCAGAGCCCCGTGTTACACCTGACGCGACTGACTCCCGCCCCCGTCGACCCCCCTTCAGCCCAAGTCGCTCTCCTTCGCCACGCCGCCGGTCTCTTTCCCCCCATGCTTCGCCGTTCCAACCACGCCCAGGAGGAAAACTAACAGTCGCAGTTCCTGAGGCAAGAACTGCGCCACCGACGAAATTTTCAAGGCCTCATCTTTCGCCCCCTAACGAGATTGCAGTATTTTTAGACGGTTTCGCTACAAACGCTCTTGTCGACACAGGCGCCGCTATTAGTGTAATCAGTGAAGTGCTATGTCGCAAATTGAACAAAGTGACGACTCCGCTGTTTGACATTTCCCTGCGCACAGCGAGTTCGCAGCAGGTCCGACCTTCGGCCAAATGCACTGCTCTTGTTGTGATTCAAGGCGCACTTTGCATAGTCGAATTTGTCATCCTTTCGCATGCATCTCATGATGTTATCCTGGGATGGGACTTTCTTTCCGCTAATAATGCCGTTGTCGACTGCGCTCGCGCACAACTCGCCTTGTCTCCGTTCAGTACCACAACCGTAGATCTCCCTTGCTCGCCCGAAACGGTGGTCGTCGCTGCTGACGTCGTCATCTCTCCTTTCTCTGTCGCCATGGTCGCCATTTCCTGTCACTCTGTTCCTGATTCAACTGCCCTGTTTGTGCCGTCTGAAGGATGCGCTCGTCGCCGGAACCCTGTCGTCCCATTTGCCGTCATCACGCTTGCCGATGGTTACAGTGCCGTTTACGCGTGCAATCCGTTCCCTTGCCCTTCCCCTTTATTGCATGGCGAATGTATCGGGCATCTTGACACTTACGATGCCATCTTCCCTTTCGATGCCACTTCCGATACGACGACGCTGATGCCTGTGGACGCTGTCACGTCTGCCGCCGCACACTCGCTGCCTGACGAAGACGTTCTGTTGCGCAGCGTGGACAACGCGCTTACCCAAGATCAGCGCCATCAGGTCATTCAACTACCTGACCGTTTCCGCACCTCATTCGACCACGGCCAACCTTCCTTGGGACGCACGTCAGTTGTTGCTCACCATATCGACACTGACCATCATGCTCCGCTGCGTCAGCGTCCCTACCGAGTTTCACAGGCTGAGCGCGACGTCATCACTCAACACGTCGAAGACATGCTGCAAAGTGGCGTCATTCAGCAATCGCACAGTCCTTGGGCTTCTCCAGTGGTCCTGGTGAGGAAAAAGGACGGCTCAATGAGATTTTGCGTGGATTATCGGCGACTAAACAAGATTACACGCAAGGATATTTATCCCCTGCCACGCATTGATGACGCCCTGGATTGCCTTCAAGGTGCGGAATTTTTCTCTTCGCTGGATTTGCGCTCTGGATATTGGCAAGTGCCGATGGCTGAACAAGACCGTCCAAAAACGGCGTTTATAACCCCTGACGGCTTATATGAATTTAATGTAATGCCCTTCGGCCTTTGCAATGCGCCTGCGACATTTGAAAGGATGATGGACAGTATTCTTAGGGGACTTAAATGGCGCACCTGCCTTTGCTACTTGGACGACATAGTTATCTTTTCTGCCGATTTTGAGACCCATCTCTCCCGCCTTGAACAAGTACTCCAGTGCCTTACTTCAGCAGGCTTGCAATTAAACTTGAAGAAATGCCATTTTGGCGCACGCAAACTTACCATTCTGGGCCACGTCGTCTGAAAAGAAGGAATTTCACCAGACCCTGTCAAACTGCGTGCCGTTGCCGAGTACCCCAAGCCTACCACGCCGAAGGAGCTCCGTAGCTTCGTAGGCTTGTGCTCCTATTTCCGGCGTTTCATCCGTAATTTCGCCTGTATTATCGCCCCCTTGACGCAGCTGCTTTCCGGCAGCGCTGACCTCTCGGCCTGGAATTCCCATTGCGATGACTCCTTCACAACGTTGCGCCGGTTGCTCACATGTCCACCAGTACTCCGCCACTTCGATCCCAATGCGCCTACGGAAATTCACACGGATGCCAGCGGCGTCGGTCTCGGTGCCATTCTCGCTCAACGTAAAGATGGCTGCGACGAGTACGTTGTCGCATATGCCAGCCGTACCCTAACGAAAGCCGAGTCAAACTATTCCGTAACGGAGAAGGAATGCTTGGCCATCATTTGGGCTATAGGGGGAAATTTCGTACTTATCTTTACGGACGCCAGTTTGATGTTGTGACGGACCACCATGCCTTATGCTGGCTATCGTCAATGAAAGACCCTACTGGCCGCCTCGCTCGTTGGGCTTTACGCCTTCAAGAATACGACATACGTGTTGTTTATCGCTCAGAACGCCGACATTCAGACGCTGATGCCCTATCGCGTTCTCCGCTGCCTCCTGACCCTGTCTGCTCACCAAGTGCCACCTGCGATTCGTCATCTTTGAGCATCACTGACATGCCGGCCGAGCAGCGCAAGGATCCCTGGATCGCTTCCCTGCTCGACGTCCTCTCTTGCCATCCGCCTGAATCCACCTCACGCTCCCTCCTTCGTCAAGCAAAACAATTTGCTGTGCTTGACGGCTTGCTCTATCGCCGAAATTACCTGACGGACGGCCGTAGGTGGCTCCTTGTCATCCCCCGTCATTTGCGCTCGGACATATGTGCTGCCTTTCACCATGACCCCCAGTGTGGCCACGCCGGAGTATTCAAGACCTACTCCCGCCTTCGTCTAAGGTATTACTGGCGCGGCATGTATCGACACGTTCGCCAGTACGTTCGCTCATGTACCGCGTGTCAACGCCGCAAGACGCCTCCTCACAGCACCACTGGCCCTCTGCAACCCCTTACCCTGTCCAGCCAGACCGTTCGACCGCGTCGGAATTGATCTTTACGGTCATCTACCAAACACTCCTCAAGGGAACCGGTAGATCATTGTCGCTGTAGATCATCTTACACGCCTACGCGGAAACATCTGCGCTGTCAGCTACCACCGCGAAAGACGTTGCCCGCTTCCTTCTTAGCCACCTCATTTTGAGACATGGCACACCTCGTGAATTACTGAACGACCGTGGCCGCGTGTTTCTCTCGAACGCCGTCGACGCGCTGCTAAAGGAATGTCGCATTATTCATCGCACAACCTCGGTATACCATCCTCAGACGAATGACATGACGGAACGCTTGAATCGTACCCTTGGAGATATGCTTGCCATGTACGCGTCTGACGATCACACTAATTGGGACCAGGTGCTCCCTTTCGTCACACACGTTTACAACTCTGCGCCACAAAGTACCACCGGCTTCTCTCCGTTCTTCCTTCTGTATATACGGACGGGAACCCTCGTGCTCCATGGATACTATTCTACCCTACCGACCCGATGTTTCCGAAGCGACGCCTGTTTCCGAAGCAGCTGCTTATGCCGAAGAGTGTCGTCAGCTCGCTCGCTCGTTTACCGCGCAAGACCAATGGCGCCAAAAAACTCGCCACGACGCCTCTGCATCTAGTGCGCACTATTCCCCGGGAATGCTGGTTTGGCTCTGAGTCCCGGCTACCACTCCCGGACTTTCCACAAAGCTTTCGTCGAGGTGCCACGGCCCGTACCGTGTGGTGCAACAAACGTCTCCCGTCAACTATGACATTGAGCCGATCGACCATCCTTCCGACCACCGCTGCCGAGGGCGTGAAAGAGTTCACGTATCACGGCTAAAGCCATGTTACGACCCTCCTGTCGTGCCATTTCCGTATGTCGCCAGGATGGCTCCTTTCTGCGCGGGGAGTGATTGTGCCGGAGCACATCGGTGCGAGCTCTGTGCCAGCGTGGAAGAAGACGTTGACGTTCGTGTAGTTCGTGCCGGGTTTCTGCCTGAACCAGCTTCTTTGACTGGCACTGAGCTGAGATCAATAACAAGTGTTCGTAGAACAACACGCTTGTTTCATATTTTACTTCTTGAATACTACAGTACGTCTCGAACGAACAAGTCGCATTTGCAGCGCCTGCAGCGTGCGGCCAGATTTGAGCTAGTAGAGTTCGTGATAGCAGCCTGGTAAGACGAACATTTAAACAGCATTCCGTGTATTCGTATAGCTAGTGTACACTTGGCCGCAGCGCTCGCGTCGTCCAATTTTTTGTGCCTCATCTGTAGGGTTCATCGATGCGCGCGCCCCCTTGGAGGGTGGAGCCATTCTTTGAAGGGGTGGATGCCGCCTTCCGATCGGCGGCCGCCATTCGGCTCCCCCCCGCCTCGTCGCGGCTGGTTGAGTGAGACAGGTGCGCGGCGTTTTCTCGGACAAAATGCCCGGGTGTTGCGTGCCACAGTGCACAAACCACTCGCGAAATGGCTATAGGATGTTCAGATTTCCGAAAGATCCGAAAAGGCGACTCCTGTGGCTGGTAAAGATCAAGCGCGACAAGTGGCAACCCACGGACCGTTCGTGTTTGTGCAGGCTAAGTTATACCATGGTTATACCATTTCAGCATATGGAGAGTTATAACTCGCCGCGCTTACGCTGGCCTTCTCGCTCGGACGTAACTCGCCGCAACGTATACGTTGCCGAAAGAATACTTTTGGGGCACTCACTCTTCTCGCATTGTAGGTCCAGAAACGACGCCTTGGCGTTTGTCAGCTGGTTCCCGGACGCGTATTGCCGAATGGTGACGGCGTATGTGCGTGTGTGTGTTTGCGTGTATGTGCGTGTACGTGTGTTTGTGCGCATGTACGCATGATTGTGCGTATACGTGTGTGTGCGTGTACGCGTGCGTGTCTGTTTGTGCGCACGCGCGTCTGTGTGTGAGTACGTGTGTGTGCGTGCGTTGCCGCGTGTGCGCGCGTGCCGGTGTATGTGTACGTGTGTGCGCATGCATGTCGGTGAGTGTGTGTATGCATGCGTGTACGTGTGTGTGCGTGCGTGTGTGGGTGTACTTATGTGTGTGCGTGTTTTTGTGTACGTGTGTGTGTGCGCGCATGCGTGTGTATGTGTACGTGTGTGTGCGCGTATGTGCGAATGCGTGTGCGTAAGTGCATATCTGCGTGCCTGTGTGTGTTTGTACGTGTGCGCGTGTGTATACGTGCGTGTACGTGTGTGTCTGTGTGTGCGTGTACAAGCGTGTGTGTGCGCATGCGTGTGTGTGCGCGTACGTGTGTGTTTGTTCGTGTGCGCATGTACGCATGATTGTGCGTGCATGTGTGTGTGTGTTTCTACGCGTGTGCGTGTTTACGCGTGCGTGTGGGCGCGTGTGCGCATGCGTGTGGGTGCGTGCGTGTGTGCATGATTTAATGCCATAAATTTCATGACTTAATGCCATAAAAGCCGTATGTAGAGCCCCAAATAGTATGATATGTATTCAACAATTTTTTTTTTGCCCGCATCTGCTATTTACAGTAAGGTAAAAGAGATGAAAACAGAATTCAGAATACTGTGCGTTGCAGGGTGCGGTCCATAAATGGGGTAGCTGATGAATAATTCGAAAACAAGATCTGAAAATATGGTGTGCATTCACAGTTTTTCTCTTTTCTCGTGACAGCACGTGGTTTTTTTTTATTCTTTTTTTCGCACGGCAGGCAAACTGTTTTTACACTTTTGTGGAAGACGCAAAACACACAGACACAATGAAATGCCATGGGACTTGGGTGCGTGTGTTTCCCATCTTTAACCAATATAAATAGTTACCGACTAGCCCAAGAAGATGCTAACTGAAGGTGTTAACGCGGCTGGGGTGGACGGTAGTTTTCTGCTGCGAGCAACTCCAACTGCTAATCTTTAAAAATAAAGAGTAGAGAATAGAAATCTGAGACCTTCACACTCCCGATGCGAAAACTTTGTATTTTTGTCATGTTGTTTGAGTACCACTCGTTTTGACACAACGAACTTCGCATGCAGCCGCGCGACGCCCGTTGGCTGCCTATCGTGGCTATAGGCGGCCTGCGGAGAGGGCATCGTAATGGCGGACGCCGTAGCAGACGACGCTGTTGTCTCCACCCTCCACGGCGGCGGAGGGGAGCGCGCGCATCGAGGAACCCTACTCATCTGCGCTGCAGAGCACAGACACGCGGCAAAATTTTATAGTTCTGATGTGTTTCCAGGGCTCTGACGCAGCGCTCCTAAGGTGGATGCCGCAGGTTTGATCGTGTACGGCGCATTCGACGAGGGCGAATCACATAAACCAGGGGTCGGCAACCTTTTTATGCGGAGAGAGAGTGGTTGGGGAAAAGAAGAAGATAAAAAAAGGGCGCTATTTTCTGCCTCCCGACGTGGGGGGCACGGCTCAGCGCCCTTAGGGAAAGGGAAGGGGAAGTAAAGAGGATAGGAAGAAGAGAAGATAGAAAGGAGGAGAGAGTAGCATGGCAAGAGGGTATCTTGTCAGCGCAGGCAGGAGCACGAAGGCAAGCGTTCGGCTATAGGGCGGCGAGGTCTGCAGGAACGGCAAACTCGAGGAACGCTCGAAGGGCCCGGTATCTTCGACCGCGCGGGAAAAAGGAAGTCCTCCGCAGTTGTCGCAGGGACCCAGCAGGCGATAGCGGCGCGCCATCACACATCGTTCAGCGGCCAAAGCAGGGACGAGCATATGATATGCTCCAGTGTTTCGTCGTCGCCGCATATGCGGCACGCAGGCGATGGGCAGCGACACTTGGAGTACATGCGTGCCGCAGGCCAGACGCTGCCGGTCCGCAGGCGCAGCAGCAGCCACCACTCCGCCTCTCCAGGCCGGTCTCCGGAAGGGGCGGTGGCGGTTTGCCGCTTGCCACTCGCACGTCAGGGTGGGCCGTTGGTAGCAGTGCCGCAGTCGCTGCCGAGAGTAGTCTGACAGGCCTACCGCCTTGGTGACTGGAGTGTCGCTGTGGTGTGCTGCTTTAGCGGCGGCATCGGCCTCCTCGTTCCCAGCTATCCCAACATGCGAGGGAAGCCAGTGGAGGGACAGACGCACACCGCTAGCTCTGATGGCTGTGAGCTTGGCGCGCAGCAGCGCCACGGTGATCCCGGCTTGGGCTGGCTGCAGCAGCGCGTGTAGGGCTGGCCGGGAGTCACAGAGAATCGCCACGGGCAGCTGGGGTGTTGTAGCAGCGAGGTAGTCGGCTGCCAGGTGAAGACCAGCGAATTCGGCTGCAGTGGAGCTGGCGTGAAAGGGAAGGTGACACCGGATTGTAGTTCCAGTCGTTGGTATGACACAAGCAGCCGCGGCGGGAGCTGTCCCGGACAGACCCGTCCGTGAACAGCAGAAGATGCTCCCGTAGCCTGTCATGGAGTTTCGCCACGGCTGATTGGTGGAGCTCACACGCCGGTGTCCGCCTTTTGCTGAGGTTGTCCAGCTCCAATTGCACGTCCAGGGGCTGCTGGTGCGGTGGAGGTGGCTGGAAGGGACAGGGAGCTTGGGGCACCAGTTCTGCATAGAGAGCGCAGATCTGTCCCATACGTGAAGCTGGTCGGCTCCGCAGTCTCCGAAGGAGAGCAGTGCCCCCGTGGGCTCTGTGCAGGCGGTCGACATGATGCAGCGCCTGCCGCAGCATTAGGAGCGACAGAGTCCACGCCTGGGTCTCCGTCAATGTAGCAGCCACGGGCGACTGGCGCGGGAGACCCATGAAGCGCCGAATCGGCAGGCGGTGTTGCCGCTCCAACTGTTCTTTACGGTGTGGCGCCAGCTGCACCAAGGGCAGTGCATAGGTTTGCGCTGCCGTTGCAGCCGCCTCGTAGAGCCGAAGGGCCAACCGCGGAGTGTACCCTTGACCCCTGCTCAGCAGCTTGCCCACAGCAGTCTTGACCCTGGTGGCCTGGGAGGTGGCGTGTTTCGTGGCTGGAATCCAGATGAGGCGGTGATCGATCCTCAGCCCCAAGTACGTCACTGCCTTGCTCCACGGGATTCGCCTGTCTCCCAGCACAAGCCTTCGTACGGACCTCCGCGCAGCGGTTCTGGGGTGAACCAGCAACACCTCCGTCTTCGTGGGTGACACGATCAGCCCGATCACCTTGAAGAAGGAGGACACAGCATCCAGGGAGCGTTGCAGGGAGCGCCTGATGGCCGTGAGGTTCCGCCTGGGTCCCCTAACCCACAGTGCCACGTCGTCTGCGTACAACGAGCACTGCGTGGGGTAGCGCTTGTCAACCGGAAGCGTTGCTGGTAGCCCCGCGAGCACCAAGTTAAACAAGAAGGGGCTCAGGACAGAACCTTGTGGGATGCGGAGGGTCAAGTTGCATGGAGCAGGCACAACGGCGGGCCGGACGGCGAATTGAAGGGGGAGGGGGGGTTGCTTTGCGGACGAAGGAAAAAAAATCGACGAATTGACAATGTACAAAGCTGGATTACAATTCATGTTGATTTTCAGCACGCGTATTACCAGCTTTCAATCAAACATTGGTTACAAGTGAAAATCCCATTAGGTCACAACTGCCATCTTCAGACACAATGTGGTGAGGGAAGAGGACGTAATGCCGGGGGCCTCATAATACTACCTCGCGGGCTGCAGGTTGCCGACCTCTGACGTAAACGATCGTGTTCATAGGTGCCCGCATGTTGAACCACACTCATGCATATGGGCAGGGCTGGGCAAAGGTACTTCGAGGCTGTATCGCGACACGATGCAAGATAATTTGGCAAGAAGTGCTTGATATACACATCCAATATACTACCACATTTATTGCGTCCTATACGATACTTCGCAACTGTATCTTAAGATCGTACGCGTATCAGCCGGGGGGGGGGGAAGGGGGGGCGCGAGCCCCCCCCACTGAGAAAAATTAGGGGGGGCTGAGCCTCCCCATTTTCGGCAGTGGTCACTGTCGGCTGTACGCTGGGAAACCAACAACTGAGGTGAAGTTTTTCTTCATCACAGTAATCACTTAATTATATCATGAAAATTTTCCTACCCTTCTGCTGTGAAGATTTTCCTTGTAGGCTCTTTGCGGTGCGGGCCCCCTATGCGACGCTTTCGTGCCTTGTGCTGTAGCATTGCAGAGCAGGCTAGCGCTGAGCAGGGGCCATAGAACATTAGATCACTCGTTCATGCTTTTATGTTGCTGTGCCTGGACTGACATTTAAATCATCGATGATGCAAATGCGGGTGTGAACGAGGCAAATGTTTTACGGACCGATCCAACCGCTTCCTGCTTCAGGAAAATCATTTTCTTTCATTGAAAAGAAATAGCATCACCGCGGCTCTGTCGAAGCTGATGTGAGCCGATAAGTGTGACGAAGTTTTTTTAATCTTTTAGTTTTGCCGTACTGGAAGCGCCAAAAAAGGTTTCCGCTTTAGTGTCTGGTAGCGTTGCTTAAGGTGGCTTGCAGCGATGGTGGCAGCTTCCAACAAGGCGACGAATAAAGCAGTGGACCCGAGCACATTGGGAAGCTCAGCTTTTAAGCTTGCCCCGCAACTTGATCCACCGGACCACGAAGATAGTTAAGGTCGGTGTTTTTTTTTGGACTAAGGAGACTTAATTAACAGTCAGGCTAGTTGGTTTTCATTCAACTTGAATTGACTTTTACAACTCAAAATACAACTCGGTCAGCAAAAGAAGCACACACGCGCAGCGCAGCTTATTTCTTTCTCTCCCTCTCTCTCTGTCAGCAAGGGTGAGCTCACAGAGTTGTATACGCGCACAAACAGCTAATCGTGGTTATGCTGCAATTGAAAATATTTATTATACTCATATGAATCCATCTCGCCAGCTGTTACAAGTAGCCGCTGCTAATGTGGATCGGCGGGCAGCCTACTTGGATTACGTTTAGAAGGAGACGCTCTCCGACTATTTCAAAAAGTTTTAGGTATTGTTCAGCACATGAATGCGCTGTTTAGTGTGCATATGTCATAATGAATACCACGACATTTCGCAGATTCGTGACGTCGTGTAACAAGCAGGCGATTGTATGGCACGCAGAAAATTTTTACGGATGCCGAGAAACCACTGGCCAACAATATGCCATATTTAAAACAGTTCATTCTCTTATTTTTTACGTGGTCGTGCATAATTGGCCATTACGCAATGAATCATTTTCGAGTCATTTGTAGCCTCGCGTAACGAGCAGGTGCTGTGTGCATGATCCAGAATGTTTCGACCAATCATAAACAGCTAACGACCATTGCGGAAGGAAGAAACGAGGGATAGTTTCACGTTAAAATCGCAAACATTTCTTTGAAGAAAAATTTTGGTTACACCGTTTGTATTGGCGTATTTATGGAAATGCCGGAGGGGCCTTTCATAGATGTTGTAAATACATATACGATGAGTGTAAACAATGTACTACGTCCCTAACACGACAAATTATTAATTTCCTTAAAGAAAAAGGTTGACAAGTTGAAATAAGAGTAATATAATAATAGTAATAAGCACGCGCTAGAAACACTGTTTGGACTATTAGCAAACAAGGCAAATTATAACCTACACAAGCCTGAATATACGCAAGAAAGTGTAGTACTTATTATGAAAAAGTATAACGCAGTCATTCATTTAAAAGAATTCCCCATCTCCCGCTAAAGGGAACCATGTGTGGATGCGAAGCAGCGGGGAGATAATTAGCTTGAGCGGGAGGAACGTCGCCGCTCTCATTTCACAGCAGCGGTCCGGGCGCTCATCGCGGCGCTGCACAGGGAGAGAGAATGAGGCGCGCGCGCTCCGTCCTTTTCATACCGCGGAACTACCGTGGCGCACCCAGCGGAGTATGCAGCTGTCACACCACCTGTCGTTCTCGCCGCTCCGTAGAGGATTCCTAGAGGAAAGGACAGGGGGGGACTGTAGGAGAGGAGAGAGAGGGGCAGGGGACGTGTATGCGCTGTGGGCCGCTCCGTAGAGTAGAGGATTCCTAGAGGAGAGAGGGGGGAGAGGACGCGCATGCGCTGTGGGGATGTGGGCGCCGCTCCGTAGAGTAGATGATTCCTAGAGTAGGGGAAGGGGGGTGAGCGTACGAGAGCATAGGGGGAGGGGACGCGAATGCGCTGTGGGGGGGTGTGGGACGCGGGGGGCCGCTCCGTAGAGTAGAGGATTCCTAGAGGAGAGAAAGAGGGTGAGCGTAGGATAGAGAGGGGGAGGGGACGCGCATGCGCTGTGGGACGCGGGAAGGAGGGACGGACTAAGCCCCCCTCCAAACACATGCAAGCAATATTAAGGAATGGGGTCAACCTGGGGACAGACACCGCCTGCCTAGCTATTGCTAAGCAGGCTCTCTGTGCTCTCGGCCATGACTCTGATAACTGTGACAGGGTTGACGGACTTCATATTACTACAGTGTTCTGGTTCGATAATGGGTGCTTCCTTACTTCATGAAAGTGGCCGGACGCTGGACGCGGGACACGGGACGGGGGGACGCGGGACGGACATAGCCCCGAGCATAAGATGCTTCGCATCTAAAAGAAAAAAAAAAGAAAAATAGGTGTCGCGTTTAAATCTGTGACTACTGTACATCGTGTACATGTAAAGGTTATAAGCTAAACTGCTTTCCATGTTTTACTTATCTGCTAGCGTAGAGCATTCGTTGGTGATATACTAACGCGCAGTCTTCTAACAGTTTTCTTTCTACACCAGAACACACACAGCCCGAAAACTCGTCAGACGTATTACTTGCACAAAGCGCCGCAGGACACCTCCGGTTTTACACTATTGCCACTTACAGCTCCAATTTTCTCGTGCTTAATAGCAGCAAAAAAAATTCATTTCAGAGGCCGAAAAAAAGGAAAACAAATATACCTACGTGAAATAGAAAGGCGGTTCCGTGTCAAACAATTAGAGTGAATATGTATAGAAACGCGATACACGCGACTCCCCCAAACCACCATGACAATTAAGTATGAGGTATCGTCAACTTACCTGCTAAGGTCAGACAATGCCTACATAAAACAGCCCTTTCGAACGCCGACGAGGAAAATGGAGCATTTGGGCTAACAATGCTTCTCGAATCCCCAGGCGAACATGTTTGAGATATTACCTAATAATATCCACTATAATATTGAAAACCCAGCTTTAAGTAGTAAGCAGAATTTTTGTTACAGTGTAGGCCCGCCCAGATTATTATAAATTTGTCCTCAACATCACCTTTGCATAAGAGTAAGTTCAAGCGGAATGTAGATGTGTAAACAGCAGCAGAAATGATCCACACAGTACGAATAGGGCGGATAGCTTATTTTGACAGCACGTTACAAAAGACATTGTGGCGACGTGATGCCTGAATTTTTTGCTAAAATTTGCTAGAAAGTTCCCTTTCTCGACCTAAAACCGGCGTCACGAACCTGTGTCGGTATGAAAATATGATGAACCGGAAATAAGCAAAGAATGGTTGACGTCACAGAATGAGCAAATTGAATTGTATGGGGCATGTATGCCTATTTTCTTTGGCCGGTACAGCGACGGCTCTAGGTGGAGCTTACGTTTATTCTTAGGTTGTAGCCGCCTATATGTAATGTGTGGGATGTAAAAGAAGGACAGGTAAGGAAAAACTGGTGCCAACGATCATAACATGATTTTAAAAGCTCTTTGAATAAAATAGTATGCAGAACAAAGATACCGTGCGCTAAGATATCTCTTGTTACGGAACTGCTTGTTCTATCACATCTAGCATCGGGGCCGGGTGGCGCTGTGGCTGTTAAAATCTTATTTGCATTTAAGTAAATATTATCGCTTTTAAGTAAAACCTACATCCACGAGATCCTTCAGGTCGCTGATGTGTGAAAGCCACGAGACGCAAAACAACGCCATTCTTGCATTCTTGAGAGTTGTAACGAAGCACCACGCATGAGGAGCTTAATTCGATAACGAGACATGACACTATGGAAGCCCCAGAATTCGCTTTACGGGCTCTGTACGCATTGGGTTACGTGGCATAGGACAGTGGCTAAGACCAAGTGTTATGCCACTGATGCAATTAAATGAATGAAAGAAAGAAAGAAAGAGAAAAAAAACCGACAGATCCCACGCACTGTGGGAATCGATGTAATGCGAAGCAGCCAGCAAGAAGCAAATCAGGGTGTACATAATATGCATGTCATTATTTACATGTAAGGACCTGTCATTTGTGTTCATCACACAGTCACGTCGCGCGATACAAATTTTGGTGTATATCAAGCTAACGAACTGGACGCAAGCGCACCATGAACATGGCATGTAAACAGCATTGTAGGTGACATACATGGCAAGATTTTCATGTTACCACCTGCCACTTCGCTCAATTTTTTACCTCGAATCTCAACGAGACGCGAGACCAATCTGCCTCCGTTTCGCATGCGTTCGTATTCTCGCGCTTTGCGCATCGTTGCGCAACAGACACTTTGTCAATTCCAAAGTGTGTTTCTCGAACGCCTGTGCCCACTGAGACGGGGTCGGTCAGAATAGAACGTGATGCGCGCGTCTCCCTCTTTGCATGATTAGACACGCCGGGCCCAGTGACGCTACGCAAGCAAAGCGCGAGCTCTGTAGAGTCTAACGCGACCGGCGTCCGTTTGCGCACCCCGGCGCCCACCTGGCACCGTGCCAAGGCATGGCTGGAGGGACGGACGGACGACCGGACGGACGGATGTGAGCATGAGACATTAAGGACGTTCGCCTTAAATATTTGGTGTATATCAAGCTAGCGAAACGGCCACGAGAGTGTCATGAGCATGGCATGCAAGTCATGTTCACATGACATGTCATGATTTCCATATTACCACTTGTCATTTATGCTCGTCATACAATCACGTCGCTCAATACCATATTTGGTGTATATCAATAAAGCGGAGCGGCCACAGGAGTATCATGAGCGTAGCATGCAAGTCATGTTGCACATGACATGTCATGATTTCCATATTATCACTTGTTATTTATGCTCTTCATACAGTCCCGTCACTCAATACCAAATTTGGTGTATATCAAGCTAGCGAAACGGCCCCGAGAGTGTCATGAGCGTGGCATGCAAGTCATGTTGCAGATGACATAGCAGGATTTCCATATTACCACTTGTCATTTATGCTCGTCATACAGACACGTCACTCAATACCAAATTTGGTGTATATCAAACAAGCGAGACGGCCGCGAGCGTGCCATGAGCGTGGCATGCAAGTCATGTTCTATATGACAAGCAGGTCATGATTTTCATATTACCACCCTGTCACTTATGTTGGTCATGCAGAAATGTCTCTTCGTATCAATTTTTGGATATATCAAGTTAAGAAAACGGCCTTCATGACAAGTTAGTCATGATTTTCATGATATGACCAGTCAATCATGTTCGTCATACAGTCATGTTATGCCATACCAATTTTGATATAAATCCCATTAACGATACGGCCAGGAGAGCACAAAGTCGTAGGTGGCTAGATAGATAGATAGATAGATAGATAGATAGATAGATAGATAGATAGATAGATAGATAGATAGATAGATAGATAGATAGATAGATAGATAGATAGATAGATAGATAGATAGATAGATACGCTCAACGTCGCCGAAGTTCGCTAAGAAATGCTTCGCTTTTAAAACGCCGAGAAAGCGAAAGGACGCCTAGGCGTAGACGTTAGCGCGCTTGTTTTACAGCGAAAGCTGTTATGATCACAACAAGGGTCGTTTCTGCGCCGTAGTTGTCCGCCGCCGCCTCCGCCGCCGGTGTCCATAACCAATATCGCACGAAATAAGAAAAAAACTAAATCAATAAAAAAAACACCTGTGACAGAATGGGAATCGAACCCGGGTCCTCTGCGTGGCAGCCCAGCACTCTACCACTGAGCTACGCCACTGCTTGAAACTGCAGTGCAAACTGACCCTAGGCAGGCTTCATATCGGGTAAGGAATCGCGTTAACGTGTGTTGTAAAGCGTTTTAGAGCAGTAAAGTAAGAACCAGGCGTCACACAATGCGAATTGCGTAACGAGTGGTTCGTTCGATGCTCCAACCCATTACAAAAGCCTGAGGCATAATTCTTCATCGTCGTCAGCCACAGCGTCAACAAAGTGCACATAATTCGTTACAAGAGTGTGCGGTCACCGCGCTTTTCTGAAGAATGACGAAGAATGGCATAGTAGACGCTTCCCCACTACACAAAAAATATGATTTATAGCGTAGTGGGTACCATGCAAGTGGGCTTGTAGTAGTTGCCCCAAGAGTGTTTAAAAAAGGCTAAAAGCCGCTCTCAGCTTTCGCTGTGGCTGTGCTGCGCCTTCTGCGCAGGCCTGGCGGTTTTTTATCGAGACAGCGCGAGCACCACCGCGTGACCCTGTAACTCCAATAGCGACGCGCAGACATCATTGCCTGCCCTGGCTGGCGGACTGTGGCAGAAAGAGAAAAGAATGCCTTCAGTTTTACGCAGGTGGCTTAGACGAAGCGGTATGAGCTTGAAAAGCAGATTTCAGCCAAGTTAACGTTCACTGTTTGGTACGGTGGAGTTGCGATCACACTACCTTTTATATTAAGACACACAATACAATACTTGATGGATCGGAAAATGCAAATACTGATACATGGTTTGCCAGACTTATCGCTACACAGATGCAAGATACATGAGGAGTATCCAAGATAGTATCTTAGATACATGCATCTTCGAAGCACTGCTCATGGGAAAGTGTAGGCTCACCCGGTCGTTCGATGTCCGGCACTGATGGTGCGCCCCTTACGGCGGCCACGTGTCCCAGTGCCGAGAAGGTCATCACGCTGCCGGCCAGGTTAAGGAGAGCCGCGTTGACAGCAAGGAAAATGTGCGAGCTGCGCAGAGCGCACGGCGTACTCTTCTTACCCTCTGCTGTGTTTGGCACTTGCAAAACGCACCATTTTCTGTACGTCCAAGTGCAACGTGAACGTGATCAAAGTGATTCAAATCTACCAAGGCATATCATTAAAATCTCGCCCATATCATTATCAGTACCACCAAGACATCACTATCTCATGGGAAACGTAGTTCTCTGTTAACGGAGGGAACACCATCGCAATGGTCATAAACCCAACTTCGTTTCATCTTCGAGTGCGCTGACAGCGCACGTATGAGACACTGTGAGAACGACCGTATGAGTATATGCATTAAATAATTGTCCAAGACCGCGGGATTTACCATACATAACGCGCATTGTTTTCATTCCATCTTTTGACTCAGGTGCAAGCAGCTGTCTTCCATTTCTCAGCGCACGCTCGATCAGAGAGCACAGCAAAAACAATTAACGGATATACAGGTACGAATGCAGCAGAGTTGCTATGAAGTGGCCTGCTCAATTATGTCATGCGTTACACGAAGAAACTCCATAGAAATTCAGCGGTTGTGGGCAGGACTTGCTTGTACTGCCATGTAACAACGAAACCTATAGTACACATTTTGTACCAGATCAACACACACAAAAAAAGTTTCATCCTTAGCAATGTGCATGATCGGGCTTGTTGCTACACGATTTGTGCTTATCTTAAAGCAGCCCTGCAAAACTTTCTCAGCGTGGCCAGAAAACGGTGCATGCCGATATGTAGTCGACGCTCCCAAGAACACGCCAGCCGAACAATATAGCGCAGCACGCGGCCTGGAATTTACAATTAATTCTCAATGTCAACTAGAAATAATTCTCTCGTCTTTCTAAAAATGATGCCATATACCCAAATGACCGCACGATGTACCCAAATTCACGGCCGTTGGCTGATTTGAGCATCGTTAGCTGGATAGTCGCCAGGGCCGCTGCGGGAGGCCACCACGCGTACGCACTCGCGCTCGCCATCACGCTGACAGTAAACCACGCCACGGACGTTTGATGGAAACGCACGAGGGGTTTCCATCAAGTGGCCGTGACCACGCGTTCGAGGAAAAAAAATAGAGTGCTCAACGTCATCACGTGCGCGTGACGTAACTTCTTCCCCTGTGCCATCCCTCCCTGAATGAGCGTCTTGAATTGCGCTGGTCGGTAAAAACTGATTTTGAACGAAGAAGCAACGATAGAACATTCCTCTCGTCTTCGTCCTGTGCTAGCGCTGTTCAGCATCCCTCCCCGCTTAGCTTCCAGCGTGCTCGTAGGGACGAGGGAAGAGAAAATGCAATTACAGCGCGCGACAAACATCTGTAACTCCACTCGTACTTGCCGGATTCCACAAATTTTGCGGCGGTTGATTCGTGAGGCAATAAGCTCCTTCAATGAAGTCATTCGACATTTTCTTGGAAAAGTGTTGCAGGGCCCTTTAAAAAAACTTTCTTTTCGATGGAGGCGAAAATGCTTGAGGACTATGTACTTCGATTTATGTGCACAGCCAGGTGGCCGAAATTTCCGCAGCCCTCCACTACCGCACACCTCATAGTCCTATCGTGGTTTAGGGATGATAAACCCCAACAGTTATTATAAAACACTTTCTCCAATAATTTCATTTTACAAAGGGACGAAATAAATGCGACACACACGGGAAGATTAATAAAACTTAGCGCTTCAGTGTATCGCAGTTATTTCGTCCCTTTTGTAGAACATTTTCTTTGTTAAGCGTGCCTTGTGTGACTTACGTGCGCGTATTTAAGTAGAAGTCATTGCGACTGGACAGGTAGTGCAGGGGTCCGAACCATACGCCCAGGTTAAATACACTGTGCTGGACAGCCTGATGCCAGACCTGCGAAAAGTTCGTACTTACTCTCGTCATTTGTGTACCAAGTCTCGTCATTGTTCTACAGGCCACCTTCAATATTAAACTTCTTAAACCATAAAGATTTTGATCCTTCGTCTAATCAAAATTGTTACATTAAACGCTTCGCCCAGCTCATTTATTTTCAGGAATAGTACATATCTCGGAATTTTTGCCACTCTTCTTTGCGATCGTTGCTTTTCATGTTCATGCCACTTCATGACTATACATATGAACATAATCCCTCTCTCTCTCTCTATTTTTAGCGCTTTGTTTCATAACTTTTGCATTACTTGATGCTATATTATACTTCTTGAGTTTATTTTGTATTTTCATGCATGATTGTCGATCATCCTCCTGCTTTGCGAACTTGGAAGAGGGTCTGGACCTCGTCAAGCTGTAACTGCAGGGCCCCTTTTAGTCCCATACTCCTCCTCTCCAAAGGAAACAAAATTGATTGATTGAAGAATTGATCAATTGATTGATTTGTCATTATACGACTCGCAAATATTTCGTTTTTCACAGGATGCAACCGAGATGCCAAGTGCCTTACTTGCTAGGGTGGTGCGCGCCTTTGTTGTTGCAATTGTTTATTTAAATATACTGCCGGCTCGAACGGCCCTTGCAGGAGTGATTTTTGAGATTTGAGATTTGAGATTTGGTTTATTTTCACCATAATCGATACAATTATAACAGGATGAACAAGAAGAAGGAAAAAAAGTATCATTTATGATGAGGATAGCAGGGTAAAAGCTGCAATAACTGCAGCTTGACAAGCCCCGCCACCCCGATATAATGGCAGCAACGTGCGGTACAGAAGGCGGTTAGTTAAGGTAAATATTTGAACTCACATTGTAACAATAATAATAATAATAATAATAATAATAATAATAATAATAATAATAATAATAATAATAATAAAAACACTTAAGTCGTATTTGCACTACAAAACGAGACATTAAAAGACACCATACTTAAAATAGAATTTTTAGGCATTACACGTAGAGTATCATCTGTTAGTTTGAATTTGTTTAGTACACTGGGTAGGCAATACTGCAGCAGCTGTAACCCATAGTTTGTACGCGGTCGTGGAGTGTACCAGTTAGCAGTGTGTCTCGTTGAACGTGTAGATGGATTTAGAGTTAAGTTTGCTAATGTACGTATGTAGCGGCTCTTACGGATTAGTTCTGATCTAAATGTTGTTAGGAGACAGTGTTCATAAAAAAATTCAAGTTTTATGATCTTAAATTTTACAAAAGATTCAGAAGTATGTGCATTATGTGAAATACCTGAAATGGAACGTACTGCGTTTTTTTGTGATATGATTAAGTTATGTAATGATTTTTTAGTCCCGGTACCCCAAACTAAATGACAGTAGCGCAAGTGGGGAGTAAATAGGGCATGATATATTATAAGCTTTTGCTGTTCTGGTAATATGCGTTGACATTTCCTTAAGATTCCCACTACTCTACAAAGTTTATTCCTTATGTAATCAGTGTGATGCTCCCAAGACATATGTTCGTGAAACACAACTCCTAGCGTCTTTGCAGAGGGCGAGAATTCAATTTTCACATTATTTAGGTACAGTGAATTAACTATAGGACATGGTGTAGATTTCGCTCGTAAAATAACAGCTTTAGTTTTAGAACAGTTAATTACGGTAGTAAAGCAACTAAGGCCATCACGAACCGAAACGATTGGTTCGAACTTTGGCAACAAAAGCTTCAACAGTATTGCAACACACGACACTATTACGCAGATCGTTCCAGTAAGAGATTGCTGAGCGAAAGAGTCCATGTTTGTTAGGGGTGCAAGAATAGTGAGTTTTAAAACCAAATCGAATACGAATCGAATACTGATGATGCCGAATCGAATACGAATACAAATGGAATACAGTTTGAATAGTTTTCGAATAGTAAGGCAACGATTTTCAAAGCTGCCCTAGATTGGTAATACCAGTATATTTGAAACAAATATACACGAGCATTTTATTCACAAATATTCAAAGGAACATTACGATTGCTTTTAACGTACAAGAACTACCACAGTTATTTAAACGGACGCAAGCTCGTATACAACGGCAACTACAGCCGTCGAAATATTTTGTAGCTGCAGGCTGAGATATAGCAGTGACTACTGGATTCGAAGCGCTACTTTGTGAACTGCTTTTAAATAATACATGTACCTAAATATTAAGCATTTCCATGAGTTAACATCATCGCGAATGTCACGGGGCAGATAGTGGATGATGACAATGCCGCTTCGGCGACACTGGAGTTAAGAGCAAAAACGCCTTCAGACTGTTATCAGAGTAGCTTCGATAGCCCCGTAAGTGCAGAAGGAATCACACTTGTCTAGAGCGCCCAGCCGGCCGCGTCAGCGGCCGTTTTCGGCAGAAACATGCAAAGACCGATGGCGTTATGACGGTGTGTGTGTGTTTGTGTCTCCAGCGTTTAACACACACACACACTCACACACACACGCACGCACATACACACACACACACGCGCGCGCGCACGCACGCACACGCACGCACGCACGCACACACACACACACACACACGCACACACACACACACACACGCACACACACACGCACACATGTATATTGTAATGTAGATGTTGTAATGTAGATGCTGGGCTATGTGGAAGACGAGAAGAACGAAGTCAGAAATAGAACAGCCGGCCCGCAGCAAGGGTGCTATCTCTGTCTCTCTCATTCCTTTACAATGGCGCAGTCGGCAGGACCGGAATGCCGTAGAAGCACGAGCAAAGAGAGTGTCTGCCTTAAGGGGTCGTTTTCGACGACTTTACCTCGTTGCGCTGCGAGTTCTGGTCGGTCGCCTTACCATATCCGGCACATCAGAAGTACCGGTGTTCCGCGGCTTCCAGGATGACGCCGACGTATGGGTAGCGACCATAAATGCGCTCGACTTGCACCATGCCTTGCCCGAAGATAAAAAATGGCTGATAGCCATCGACCGGATTCGCGGTGCTGCCGAGGCATGGCACAAGTACGAAGGTGTCAAGCAACGTTCCTGGATGGAATGGAGTGGCCGGCTCATTGCTGCTTTTGGCCGGATTGGCCATGACACCTGCGTGTTGAACCCGACAAATGCCGAGGACGGAGCTCACGGAACCTCCTCGAGGCTGCATCTGCACACTGCAGCTCACCGACCGGTAGCTTGGCAGCCCACCCTCGCCCTCACACCAGACCCAGCTTGTCCTCTTCGACATTCCAGAGGCAGGACCCCCCCGCCGAGTTTCGGTGGCCGGATCGACCTTAAACCACCACATATACGACATGAAATACAAACACCAAACGCGGTCTCTTCTAACGGTGCAGATCCGCGTGGCCGGAATCGGGAAGCTTACGGCTCTTGTGCACACGGGAGCTCAACGCACGGCGCTGCATCGACGCCATGCCCCAGTGAACTTCATTCCCATTGTTAGGATAAAAAAATTCAAAAATAAAGGCATGGGAAAACCTGTTCCTGCCGAAGCATACCAGGTTGAAAGCCAATAAGAAATAAATGAAAAGGGGTTTTAAATACAACCCAAAGCGCAAATTTATGGAAAAAGCCAATTAGAAAAAGAAAATTGTGGGCACGGTAACACACAATTGTGGCCTAAGGCGTTGGCTCAACGAGCACAGAAGTCTGCGGAGCAGTGGTTTTAATGAAGAATGAGGCAGAGACGTGTTTGGCATTGACATGCCCAATGAAAAGGAAACGGAAAAGAAGGGACAGAAAGAAGGAGAGAGAGTAGAGAAGGAAAGTGAAAGGAAAGCAAAAGCGCAGGAGGCGATGAGGCGTGATGGCAGTTCCAAGCACTGGCACGACAATAACGTTCGTGGCTGGGCGTCGGGGCGATGCCGGGCAATCCGGTTGACGCAGTTGTTGCGTCCAGTCGTCGCCAGGAGAAGAGGCGTCGTAGTTGGAGGTCACCCGGGAGGCTGGAACCAAACTCCAACCTTGGGCCGAGGCACCCCTGCGTGGCATCGGTGGTTACGCGTTGCCTGTCGGTGCGCTGGACCTGCATCTCGAAACCAAACCCGGGACCATGTTCCTTGCCAGCGTTCCCGTATTCGAGGACCTGCCCGCCGATATGGTCCTAAGAGCTGACTAGCTCCTCTCTGGTGAAGTTTACCTCACCGTTGATCACAATGGAGTCAACCTCAGCTCCTCGACTGTGAGTACCACATCGGCCCAAAGATCCCAAGTCGACAGACTGCAACCTGAAGGGCCTACTGATTCTTAAATCACCTACTGTGACCAGACGGACACGCATCTGCTGGCTTCCCGGCAGTCATTTGCCGAGGGTATGAACGTTTCGTTAAAAGAAGCCAACACGGAGACCAGTGATGCGCCTCAGGCAGGCGGAGCCAGCATTAGCCATCCCGGCAGCCACGTGTGCCAGTCTGCTGACGACGGCAAGCGCTCTATTCCGACATCCGTCTACCGCCAGAGCGCCGCGGGGATCAACACGAAGTGGCTCTCGCCATTTTCGGACCCGCCACTGACTCACCCCAAGGGGTCGGCGTCATGGAATTTGCCGCTGACCGGTCGGACGACGAGCATTTCAACCAAGGCAGCGACATGCCTTCAGGAAACTTCAATGATTTCGGCGCGGGGGGCAGAGATGGTGGCGTTCACGCGTACGGACGCGTTACGGAGCCACAAGCGACCATCTTTTGTCCTCGTTATCGCAAAACTAAAGACTGCGGAGACGGCAACGCAGATGCTTCTACGCCAAATCACGACAACTCTCCGCAGCTTGCCCGAACTTGCACGCCTTCTACGCTGCGCAAGCCTTTGCCTGCTCAGCACGCAAACATGGATGACCACCACCGCCCCAAAATGCAGCAACAGAATTGTCTGCTAAGCGTACTGTGGCCACATCGAGACAGCCAACGTCGCCCACCAGAGTATTCGGCAGCCCAGCAAGGTAGGTCGTGGAGTACACCACAAAGACCCCCCAAGGCACAGACAACACCGCCCGCCAGAGGGCAGTTCAGGGTCCAGGGCCAGTGGGCCTTCGACGGCCACTGCGGAACAGCCAATGTCGTCCGCCCGAGTGCATTTCTGTAGCTCCCCATGCCATTTCGCTGCGTGGCCGAGTGTAATGTAGATGTAGTGGCGCTCGGGGCAAGTGCGCGTGCTGGGCTATGTGGAAGACGAGAAGAACGAAGTCAGAAGTAGAACAGCCGGCCGACAGCAAGGGTGCTGTCGCTGTCTCTCTTCCTCCTTTACGACATATATATATATATATATATATATATATATATATATATATATATATATATATATATATATATATATATATATATATATATATATATATATTGCCACGCGCGTTTCTAATTTTCACAGTTGCTGTATTCGATTTCCGCCCACAAAGATTATCAGCAGTACTCGGCGCAGACCGCGCATTATTGTTCCAGAAGCTTCTCGCTTGTAGTAGATCGTTCTGTTAAGATTGCACGCAAGACGCTAACACTCAAGATTATTCCAGAGCTTGCGCGACGACTACTGATAAGGCTAGAATGTTCGACGCGTGCGTTATAAAAGCCGGCGCGTTCCAACGATGTTCAGTTTGATCGACGGCCGACGCTCCGTTCGCCGCTATCTGTGCCAGTGTGTATAGCTGTAATCTGACTTTACGTTTCACGGCCACAAGTTCGGCCAAATAAACAGTTTCTTCTTTGACCCGCTGACTGTTCTCTTCGTCGACGTCACGACCACGTGACATCTGGTGGAGGTGCTTTTCGTTCATGTACCGGACACCCCCGTCAAGCCGTGAACCCAGCCCAAGTCACCAAGAAGAAACCGACACCATCCAGGAGAGTCGAGCCAGCCGGAGACTACAAGGACTGGCACCACAATACGGACTCCTACCGGACAAGCCAAAAGGCACGGCGACGAAGACGACAGGCACGATACCCTCCGCACCAACGATACCCTCAGCACCAAAGACCTGCGCGAGACCATCCGAGCGATCGTGCTGGGAGGAGCTGCGCAAGCTGTTACCTTCGCCGCAGCCTCAAGTGGATTCGATCGCCGACATAGTCCGCGAGGAAGTTCATCAATCGCTCGGGATTCCCGAAACACCGCAGCCTCATCCGGAGGCCATGACCTACGCCGCTGCGGTCCGCCGTCCTGTGCCCGCTCAGCGACAACGTCAAGACAGCGCATCGCCACAGTTCGGCCGCCAGACACCACCACCACCACCGGACGCCCTACCGTCCTCCTGTCGGCCAGCGCTATGCGCCGCGCTACGCGCCAAGGAAGACCGACGTCTGGCGCGCCCCTCACAACCGCCCGCTCTGCTACCACTGCGGGGAGGCCGGCCACACGTACCGCCGCTGCCAGTACCGACAGATGGGGCTACGCGGATTCGCCGTCAACGCGCCGCGTCCGCAGCCAGGCGAACGGCCTCGCGACATCGACGACTACCTCATCGGAACACAGTGGAAGCAACGACGACCTTCCCGCTCGCCGTCGCCCGGCCGCTACATGTCACCGCACCGCCGGCAGTACACTGGCACAACCCGGGGCCGGTCGCCTAGCCCGTATCAGGGAAACTAAGGGCAGCAACCGATGGAGGTGCGGTTGCTGTACGACGAAATGCCGAAGATCCTCCGCGGCCGCCGACGACGACAGCGCGACGAGACCTGCAGAACACGACCCGAAGCAGACGAAGCCCTGCCGACGAAACCTCGCGGACCGAAGAAGACCTGACGACGCAGCATGGAAGCACCGCAACAAATCGACGCAGCCGTGATCCGACGCCGCGACCTAACCGCAACGCAAGGCGACAGACTAGCGACCTCGACGTTCTCATCGACGGCCACAACGTCACCGCTCTCGTCGACACTGGGGCCGACTATTCCATTGTCAGTGGGCCATTCGCCACCAAGCTGAAGAAAGTAAAGACCGCTTGGAGTGGACCCGAAATCCGGACAGCTGGAGGCCACCAGATAACGCCGATTGGTGTCTGCAGGGCGAGAGTCACCATCAATAACATGACGTATCCTGCGAGCTTTGTAATCCTACAAAACTGCTCCAGGGATGTGATACTTGGAATAGACTTCCTAAGTGACCACGGCGCCGTCATCGACCTTAGGTCTGAGTCGATAACACTAACTTGAGAAAAAGCGCTGCCTACCCAGACGACGCCGGGGTACCATGCATTAAACGTGATAGAAGAGCACGTCACCGTTCTGCCTCTCTCCAGCGTCATCATTCCCGTCGGCACCGAAAAACCCACAGACTTCGAAGGCGTCATCGAGGGCGATCAGCACCTGCTTTTAAACCGTCAGATTTGCGTCGAAGAGGCATCGCCGAGTTACGCGAAGGGAAAGCAACAGTGATGCTCACGAACTTCAGCAACGAATGACGTCACCGGGCAACTCCTCTCCTGGCCGCTTCTATTTACTACCTAAAATTCACAAGATTAACAATCCCGGCCGACCTATAGTTCTCAGCAACTGCACCGCCACCGAAATCTCTAGTTTATCTCTAGTTTTAACGACTCTCTAGTTTTATCGACTCTCTCATCAGGCACATCCCAGAGTCATTTCAATCGTATGTTAAAGATACCAGCCACTTCCTTCGAGAAGTCTCAAACCTTGAAGTACCCCCCAAGAAGCTATTTGGTCACCATGGATGTCTCATCACTGTACACCAACATTCCCTACACCGAAGGAATCACCGCCACAATCGCCGCCTATCGAAAAAGTAAATCGACGAGTGAGTGCGATGAAAGCGCTTTAGAGGTGCTTCTAAATCTTGTACTCAAAGATAATAACTTTGAATTCGACCACAAACATTACTTATAAGTCAATGGAACTGCCATGGGAACCAAAATGGCCCCAAATTACGCAAATATTTTCATGGCATCTTTAGATAGTCCTTTCCTCGAAAATACTCCATCCAAACCGATATTCTACCGACGTTTCCTTGATGACATATCTTTCGTGTGGGCCGATGGTGAGCATAACCTTTCAAAATTCATTTTGATTTCAACTCCCTGCACCCATTTCCTGGATGTCACTGCATCAAGTTTACGGTGGTTTCTTCGTCCGCGCTCGCTACAACTTGCACAGTCACGCGCGCCAACTGGCTGGCAACGGGCCATGAAACCACCACCAACTTATCGGCCTACTGGTGCAACGCAGCCGGCGGGTCGATGTCGCAGCTGATTTTGTTCGATCAAAGCACGGCTGAGAGCAGCATGGTCGCGGCGCGCGAATGCGATAGTCACGTGGTATTTTTTGTATTTCGCGGGCTTTCTTTGCAGCACCGAAAAAATGGTAGGCGTAAAACTTTCTTTATCGCAAATGATGCGATGGGGCTTTCTGAAGACGCCCTCGAACTTTGCAACTCTCATTTCTCGCGTCAAGTCAATATTTATCAATTTAATAAATTAATTCTAATAAACAAATTCGTTAATTACAAAAAAAATTGCCTGTAGTGCGCAAGATAGCTGTAAGCAATATTCAACTGATTTCACTCGCCTGCCTCAAATATTGTGTTTTTTAACCCTTGGCTAAAGATAGCTGGGACACCCGGTATATAGGAAAGGGGAAAATATAAGAAATGCCGCTTCTACACATTGCACATATGGTTCAAGTTCAGATGGTTCGGCAGTTGGCCCGCGGAGCCGGGCCGTACACACACAAGGAGAGCCACATACGACCCGCTCCAGATTTAGGAAAACGTTGGCCACGATCGGAAGTTTTTTACAAGTTTTATTACGGTAGCCTGAAGAAGTTCTCTTTAACCATTTTATACTCATGGCTACTGCAAGTGCTTCAAGGAAACAGTTAACATGGAAATTCTCGCACCATCCCCCCAACCTCAGCCATCATCGGTGACTCTCAATCAAAGTACCTCTTCAACCACATCGACCCCCGTCGAACGAACACGCCAGCCTTCTTTTCTCAGTGTAGACTCTTGGTTCGGGAAACGGTTTCTCTACTGGACTTTTTTCCACGCACGGTGACCACTGTGGTGTTGCACGTGGGCACCAATGACATTGCATCGTCACCAGCCGCGGTCGTGTCCCGAGAATTCAGGGACATGGTGGCCAGGATCACGGAACTCCGCCCGGAGATAACGAACGTTATGGCCACCTTGATGCTGCCTAGGGCCCCAGACCGCCGCCGCGCATGCCTCAACCAGCCCTTCGGGGTCCGGTTCAACAGGGAAGCGGGCCGCTTCAACCACCTGCTTCGAGCGCACTGTCGTCGGAGTCGCACGCTGTTCTTCATCGACCACGCCTTGGAATGGCCTCCACCTGGCCGGGTACTGGCAGCCGACGGGGTCCATCCGAGTTTTGAGGGTGTTGCCCTCATCTCTGGCCACCTGAGGTCCCTGCTTTTGCGGAATACGGTAAGGTGGCCGTCAACTTGGCTTGACCATGCGACCTTGGGGCTGCCAGGTCCACCGAGCGAGCATTTCCCGTCCCGAGGTGATTTCCCGAACATCCACGAAGCGAACGGTAGCCGGCACCGACGACCATCGCAACGAGCGCCGAGGGGGGCCCCGCATGGCCCGAGGAACAACAGCCCCTACGACACGACTCGGCTCCACGCAGAGGCTGCCGGTGGCAGTGCTTCCCCACGCAGGGACTGACTCATCAACACGTCAGGTACGACCCGCTCCAGCACATGTTGGTCTCGCGAATTCATGGCCACAAGGAAAACGATTGATAAGCGCGTGAGATTTCAAATGCATGCTTCAAACTTAGAAACATATACCTCATCGGGATTCACACCAAAGGGTCTAACGGTTAAACTACAATCCGCAATAGGTGCTTTTGACGAAAATGGACAACAGCAATAGAGCAATATCTTAAAAGAAGCATCTATTAAGCTTACGCGGGTCGTAATACAGCACAGCACAAGTAGGACGGCGGAACTTAAGGGGGAGGAACAGCCGCGACTAAATCAGGCGAGTTTGACGCAGTGGGAAACACGGGACCTTTCTAAATACAAAGAGCAAAAGCGATGGACAATTCAGGGCAAAAAGGACAAGAAATTGAAGCGAGACGGTGCGTGGCCGGCATCGAACAGTCCCGCCAGTCATCCTCCCACAATGTATATAAATCGAACTCAAACGTCCCATGAATCTCCTCAGAAAAGCACCGATGCCACCAATGTGGTTAACTATCAAAAGGTCTAACCTTCTGCACCGCCACTGGAAAAATTGACCAGTTCCAGCTTTACCAAGATTTGGACAACTTTGCCATAACCTTGCGTCTAAAAGAATATTTTCATGACCGAAGCAGCACACCACCAAATCAATTTTCCGGTAAATCATGGACTCCAAGCGAACAACGAGACAAATATTTAGACATGTACATTTCAGCCGTACAGGGGGGATATAATCAAGGAATATCAAAAGCACCGACCCATTCGCAACAATTTGTCCAATGAGGAACAGCAGGCGTTGCGCATTTTAAGTGACAACCCGAGAATAATTATCAAACCGGCCGATAAGGATGGCGCTGTGGTTGTACTCGACAGGACCGACTACATAAAGGGCTTCCCCAACTTGCAGATGATAATTTCTACAAAGAGCTCCCTTGTGATCCTGCAGAGGAATATGAAAAGGAAATTAAGGCCTCATTAACCTCATTACGTAAAAGCGGTAAGATAACGCTTCCTATGCTTAAAATGATGTCACCGGGCAACTCCTCTCCTGGCCGCTTCTATTTACTACCTAAAATTCACAAGATTAACAATCCCGGCCGGCCTATAGTTTCCAGCAACGGCACCGCCACTGAAAAAATCTCTAGTTTTATCGAATCTTTCATTAGGCACATCCCAGAATCATTGCAATCGTATATTAAACATACCAGCCACTTGCTTCGAGAAGTCTCAAGCCTTGAAGTACCACCAAGAAGCTATTTGGTCACCATGGATGTCTCATCACTGTACACCAACATTCCCCACACCGAAGGAATCGCCGCCACAATCGCCGCCTATCGAAAAAGTAAATCGACGAGTGAGTGCGATGAAAGCGCTTTAGAGGTGCTTCTAAATCGTGTACTCAAAGATAATAACTTTGAATTCGACCACAAACATTACTTATAAGTCAATGGAACTGCCATGGGAACCAAAATGGCCCCAAATTACGCAAATATTTTCATGGCATCTTTAGAGAGTACTTTCCTCGAAAATTCTCCATCCAAACCGATATTCTGCCGACGTTTCCTTGATGATATATCTTTCGTGTGGGCCGATGGTGAGCATAACCTTTCAAAATTCATTTCTGATTTCAACTCCCTGCACCTATTTCCTGGATGTCACTGTATCAACTCCCTGCACCCATTTCCTGGATGTCACTGTATCAAGTTTACGGTGGTTTCTTCGTCCGGGCTCGCTACAACTTGCACAGTCACGCGCGCCAACTAGCTGGCAATGGGCCAAGAAACCACCACCAACTTATCGGCCTACTGGTGCAACGCAGCCGGCGGGTCGTGGTCGCAGCTGATTTTGTTCGATCAAACCACGGCTGAGAGCAGCATGGTCGCGGTGCGCGAATGCGCACCGCGACCATGCTGATCATGTCTGATCTCTGATCATGTCTTGTAGAGTGGGTCGTATTTCATCAAGCGGCCATATATGTTTTGCCTTGCCTGAGACAGCGCTCTTCTACGATGAATCAGCCGTATCTGGCTGGCATTGATAAAACAGAAGAGGACGCCATATACAGCGTTACCGGGGAACATCGGCTTGTGTTGAACTATGCTGCTGCCAGGTGGCAGCACCACAGCGTCGAAGTTAAATCACTGGGCGGAGACTTGTTTTGTACACAGCGGCGCATTTTCAGCGCCGCGTAATAAACACTAGGATCTTTATAATTATGTATCTATAGATTTTGTTTTAAAGGAACACTGTGAATAGTACTAAGGTATTGATGTTGTGCCTCAGGTATGCGTAATATTTTATTTTTAACTGCCCACGCTCACCCGTATGAACACATGCCCCTCGGTCAAGATTGGAGGTCGTAAGGCAGGGGGTTAAAGTTTGGCCAGCTAGCTGAATCGTGCGACGTGCCGACAAACAGAGAAACAGACAGACAGACAGACCAAAATTTCTCCGTTTAGGTATCCCAAGAAAGACTATCGTCTTTGACAGAGTGTTCCACACTCGCCATAATGGCAACAGGCGGCGCTGACTGACGCTCCCACGTTTAAATGCACATATATACCCTATGAAGTGGACGGAGGGATGACCGCCACCGTAGCTCAGTGGTAGAGCATCGGACGCGTTATTCGAAGGTCGCAGGTTCGGATCCTGCCGGTGGCAAGTTATCTTTTCGTCCACTCTTCTTTCTTCACATTTACATTACAATTACTTCTACTAACGTCCCCTATACTTTCCTTGGCATAATTGTCTGTTAGTTTTATGTGTTTAACAAAGGAAACGAGCCCTTAAGTTCACACTTCTTTCCTTCGTTCATAGCGAGGGTCTCGTTCTGGCAGACTTGTTGCCTTCAGGAGGTATGCGAGGGATTATTAGTCAGCTGCCAGCTCGTAATAAGATCACATGCTACGTGACGCCTACAGGCAAAAAGAGTGTTCCACACTCGCCATAATGGCAACAGGCGGCGCTAACTGACGCTCCGACGTTTAAATGCACATATATACCCTATAAAGTGGACGGAGGGATGACCGCCACCGTAGCTCAGTGGTAGAGCATCGGACGCGTTATTCGAAGGTCGCAGGTTCGGATCCTGCCGGTGGCAGGTTATCTTTTCGTCCACTTTTCTTTCTTCACATTTACATTACAATTACTTCTACTAACGTCCCCTATACTTTCCTTGGCATCTACAGTGAAACCTCGGTGATACGAACACAGGTCATACGAATTTCGGGGTGACACGAATTCTTCTTTGGTTCCGGCCAAGGCCCATTGGACTGCAGTGTAATGGAGTACGGTTGTTGCGAACCGATTTTCCCCCGCGACGTTTCACACGAACGTACGCTACCACCCAGGTACGAAGAGGTGCTGTCGCGGAAGAAACACATTAATACTTTTCTTACAGTGAGAATAAATCTTCAGAGACGCGTCACGGCATCCAAGATTGTGCGCTCGAATCTTTGAGGCTCTAATGTACTTCCGCGTGCCTTCGCGTTTAGATTACAGAAGGCATTGTCGCCATACTTCTTTTTTTTTCTAGCGCATCGACGCGGGCTGCTTTCGTTTAATGAGTGTACACCTGGCTGCCTCGTGCATCAGACATACCATGAAAAGTGGACGAGGACCAAAAGAAGGCGAGGACGGTTTTGGCGAAGGAGTCAGGCCCCACAACGTCAACATGCATGCGGGACTCTTGAGGTCGGACTTGTGCAGGCACGACCATAAATCTAGCTCCCCAAAAACATCCCCAACACCACCGCGATAACAAAATCGTAACATGGGACCGCGGTTCTGAAATGTCGTGGCCTTGGTCAATCGCGTCAAAGCGCTTCTTCCGTTACTTTGGCCATCTGAAAACACAAACTCAACTGACAGTCATACAGAGTTCTTCCTGACGTTGCTGCGGCCCTGAAAAACGATAAATGAAAATGTACGCCAGTCTTCTTTTGTCGCACGCTAACCTTCCATGCTTTCTGGTGATACGAATTTCGGATGATACGAATATTTTTGTTGGTCCCGTGAGATTCGTATCACCGAGGTTTCACTGTATTCTGTTAGTTTTCACTAATAATATATATATATATATATATATATATATATATATATATATATATATATATGGGTCACTCCATATCAAGTGTACCAGGTCAATTTTCGACCATCTCCCATCTTGCCGAAAAAAATTGTCGAGGTATATATGTGAATGTGACAAGTAGTTATTGAGGCGTTATGTTTCGTAAAAAAAATTTGTGTTGCCTAGAGGGCTCTTCGAACTTTGGGCACCCAAGTGAAACTGTGTCGCGCTAAATAATTCGTGTAAAATTACTGTACTGAGGAATTACTATTAAACAATTTTTTCCACAATCTTAAGGCGCTGATGTTTCATGACAATGATAGTTTATTCATTTTAGTCTTAACTTTCTTTATTTTTGGTTTTGGCGAAAAATTGCAATATGCTGCATGTTTAGCGTATTTTATAAAAAAGCACAATTTTTTTTGCGAGTAATATATTCACATTACGTGTTTTATGGGTTCCTATAATAAATGAAGAAAATATTTTGGGAGCGGATGAAGCAAAAACTTTGCCACAATATTGTGACAAAGTCGGAAAAAATGCCATTTTGACTCATATTGAGGCTTCATTTTCTCAATGTAGCGTTCCAAGTAAAAATATGGCTTATATATTGTTGCATAGTATGATTTGTTGGCAAGACATATAGAAAGTTTCAAAAGAGTAGTTTTTGTTTTAAGGGCGAAAAAAAATTTTCCAGCTGAACAACCATAAGGTAGTAGAAAGTTTGCCTTTGCCTCGCTTTCACTGCATAGCAGGTCAGCGCAAGATTCTAGCGGGGGCTTTTCGGAGGCGAATAATGCAAGTCATACAACAGCTTGTCACTTGTATTGGTAATACTGATGTACAGAACGTCAAAAAGGGCAATAGTGCTAATTTTATGGAACGGTATCTTCCCCCTTGGATCATATAGGGCAGGTTATACTCAACCGCTTCATAGTCCCAAAGGGGCAGAATTATAATGCAGTCGATGGCCTGCAATACAGTATTGGGGCGTTGTGTTTTGCTTCTGATAGTGATTGCACATGGTTTTATAATAATTAATGATATAATTAAGGTATAGTTTACTTAAGATGTTTTTTTATGTATCAGGCACATGCCAACACGTGATCGCTTATCACTGGTTAGCATGGTGAAATGTTGTATCCTAAATGTACGCGGTGGAGATGATTCGATATCGTGCTTATATATGACCATAGGTCGGCACTTTAAGGGAGTAATCACTCAAACTCACTCACCACAATTTTTTTCAGCCTTCGCACTCACTCACGTTCACACTCACGTTCACACTCACGTCCACTCACACTCATGAGTACTCACTCACGTTCACACTCACCTGCACTCACACTCATGAGTTCTCACTCACGTTCACACTCACGTCCACTCACACTCATGAGTGCTCACTCATACTCAACTCACCACGTTCAAATGAGTGTGAGTGAGTGTGAGTTGAGTGCACTCATGAGTGAGTGTGCCGAGCTCCATAGGTCGGCACTTTAAGGGAGTACTCACTCAAACTCACTCACCACAATTTTTTCAGCCTTCGCACTCACTCACGTTCACGCTCACGTCCACTCACACGCATGAGTACTCACTCATACTCAACTCACCACGTTCAAATGAGTGTTAGTGAGTGTGAGTTGAGTGCACTCATGAGTGAGTGTGCCGAGCTATGTATATGACACTTCAGGTCACCATTGCCGGAGAAATTTGAACATTTTCATCACCCTATTTCTTAATTGTCCGAAGGTGCTGAAAATGTTCTAATTAAAAGCCCGTCCGGTAATGGTGAGAGGCTTTTAACATATTCAGCACCCTAGGACCTTTAAGAAAAAGGTGGATGAAAATTCTAAATAGCAACTGTAAATGGCGCATTAAGTGTCATATACTGTATAAGCACGATATCGAATCATCTCCACCGCGTACACCTAGGATACACCATTTCATCATGCTAACCAGCGATAAGCGATCACGCATTGGCCTATACCTGATACATCGTAAAAACATCTTAAGTAAACTATACATTAATTATGTCATTAATTATTATTAAAACCATATGCATTAATTATCAGAAGCCAAACACAACGCCCCAATACTGTATTGCAGGCCATCGACTGCATTATAATTCTGCCCCTTTGGACTATGAAGCGGTTGAGTATAACCTGCCCTATATGATCCAAGGGGGAAGATACCGTTCCATAAAATTAGCACTATTGCCCATTTTTGACGTTCTGTACATCAGTATTACCAATACAAGTGACAAGCTGTTGTATGACTTGCATTATTCGTCGCCGAAAAGCTCCCGCTAGAATCTTGCGCTGACCTGCTATGCAGTGAAGGCGTGGCAAAGGCAAACTTTCTACTACCTTATGGTCGTTCAGCTGGAAAATTTTTTTTCTCCCTTAAAACAAAAACTACTCTTTTGAAACTTTCTGTATGTCTTGCCAACAAATCATACTATGCAACAATATATAAGCCATATTTTTACTTGGAGGCTACATTGAAAAAATGAAGCCTCAATATGAGTCAAAATGCCATTTTTTCCAAATTTGTCACAATATTGTGGCAATGTTTTTGCTTCATACGCTCCCGAAGTGTTTTCATCATTTATTATAGGAACCCATGAAACACATAATGTGAATATATTACTCGCAAAAAATCTGTGCTTTTTATAAAATACGCTAAACATGCAGCATATTGCACTTTTTCGCCAAAACCAAAAATAAAGAAAGTTAAGACTAAAATGAGTAAACTATCATTGTCATGAAATATCAGCGCCTTATGATTACGGAAAAAATTGTTTCGTAGTAATTCCTCAGTACAGTAATTTTATACAAATTATTTAGCGCGACACAGTTTCACTTGGGTGCCCAAAGGTCGAAGCGCCCTCTAGGCAACACAAATTTTTTTTTGCGAAAAATAACGCCTCAATAACTACTTATCACACTCACATATACCTGGTCAACTTTTTTTTCAGCAGGATCGGAGATGGTCGAAAATTGACCTGGTACACTTGATATGGAATGACCCATATATATATATATATATATATATATATATATATATATATATATATATGTCAATGAGAATAATAGTTCGATGGGCCAGTTGTCTTGGTTCAGCAATGGGTTGTAACTTGTAACACAACGGCGGCGTTGTCAACAGGGATATAAATATTTATTTAGCTCCCAGCAGTTTCGGGAGGGGTCCTCCCTTCGTCAGGGGTTCAGTTAAACTATCGTCTCTAGCGGCGTTCACTCGCCTTCGAAAACATCTAAGAGGAAATGGAAAAGAGGAAAAAAAAGAACAGAAAAACACACCCTCGACACAACACAACACGACAATTTGAGAAAAATTGTCTGCAGTCCAAAGTCGTTGAGAGCCCACATCTGCTTATGATTTCGTGTTTACCGGTCCTCGTGGTGCGGAGGGCCACCCAAAGCTGTCACCGCGGTGGCCGGGACGAGTCTGCGCCGCCACACGTGGAGGCAAGAGCGTCCCCTTAATGGGTCGGCTTTGCACCTTTCATGTCCGCTCGTTCCTTGTCAATAGCCCCCCAAGTGGTAA
This sequence comes from Rhipicephalus appendiculatus, assembly GCA_030522465.1. Classification (NCBI taxonomy): domain Eukaryota; kingdom Metazoa; phylum Arthropoda; class Arachnida; order Ixodida; family Ixodidae; genus Rhipicephalus; species Rhipicephalus appendiculatus. Next base: position 21,400 of record JALIZH010013822.1, on the reverse strand, counting down.
GGGGAGCGTGGGCACTGCATATTCTACAAATGTGAAAAGGAGAAAGAAAGGACACTGCAGACGTACGAGCCAATCAAGAAACAAGCATGGTCTCCATTTATGTTTCCCTCTTGCCAAAAACATCTTGGTTTACCTCTCGGAGGCAGGAGAGTCTGCCAGGGTCCTCGTTGATGCCGGATATCAATGTTCTAAATTTGAAAATAAAATATGCCTCTCGTTGTTCGCGCTCCCGCGTGTTTCGAAAACCTGATTGTAGAAGGGTTACGCTTATATTTTCAAAGCTGTGGTTTGGCAGGCGTAAGTGTCTGGATAAGGGTAGGTTCGGCAGCGAAGTGGTGTGGTACCGGTGGTTATTGAACCGCAGTCGAAACGGCGTGTCTGTTTGGCCAATGTATTCTTGTCCGCAGGCATTGCAATGTAGCATGTATATCACATTTCTGGAGTCACAATTAAGGTTTTCTGTGATGTTGAATTTGAAATCTGAGGAGCTTGCTTTTGATTCACATGTTGTGACAATGGGGGGGGGGGGGGGGGGGGCATACTTTTCAATGAGCTTTTCCGCAGGGGTGGCACTGGTTCAATTTTAGCAGGGCTTATATTGGCTCTGACAAGGATGTCCTTCAGGTTTTTATCCCTACGGTACACCACGCGAGGTGGTTCCGCGAAGATGGAAGTTAATCGTTTGCTTTGCCTGATTATATTGAAATGGCGGGGAAAGTATGTTATTAACTCGTGGCACTGATGAGCAGTAAGTTAGCAGAAAATTTGTTTGGGAAGTTGTTTTTGATACTGTTTTTGACTCCTTAATTTTGGTATTCCGGTTCACGTTGCGAGCACGTAGTATGGCATCGTCAATAATGTCTTCGGGATAAATCAGTTGTAATAGGGCATGCTTTAGGTATCCTGCATGTTTGTCAAAGTCCTGTATGTCGGTGCATATTCTTCGATACCGGTAAGCCTGAGAATATGGAATACCCGTTTTGCAATGTCTTGGATGGCTGCTGTTGAAGTGTAGGTACATCTGCCGGTCTGCAGGCCTTTTGTAAAGGTTTGTTGTCAGGCGTTCATTTTCGATCGGGACAGTGACGTCCAAGAAGTTAATTCTAGTTTTAGAAATGATATGTGTAAACTTAATTGATCGGTGGAGTTCCTTGAAATCACATATAAACCGGAGAAGGCTACCCTCATCGTGGTTCCATACCATGAATATATTGTCCAAGAATCTCCGGTAATACAAAGGTTTCAAGGTGCGCCCCTCCATAAACGGGATTTCAAGGGATGCCATAAAGGTTCTCGCAAAGTTCGGGGCCATTTTTGTGCCCATTGCAGTGCCACTGACCTGAAGGAAGTGCTTGTAATTGAACTCAAAATGGGTATGATTTACTACAAGTTCAAGAAGTGTAGACAGTACCGCACCACTAACACCTGTTGATGAGTCAAATTTCTCATATTCACAAACCATAGCCATTATTCCGTCAAGATGGGGTATGTTGGTGTACAGTGAGCAGACGTCCATGTTCACCAGAAAGCTATCACTTGGGATACTGAGATCAGAAGTTTCGCGGATAAAGTGGTTTGCGTCCTTTAGGTAAGAGGGTGTGATGGGAGAAGTGCGCGAGTGTCGTGTATGGTGTCGTGACAAGACCGACATGGACATAGCAGACGAAATCGTAAGGCAGAAGCGCGGTGGCAAAACTTGCACGAAGACGAAGACGACGGTGGGCTGGGACACGAGGCCAGGAAGGAGAGAGGCGTGCGCGTGAAGTGCCACGCAGTTGGCAGGGTGGTGTTCCAGCGAGCGGAAGCTGGGAGGAAGACGGCTCGCCAACGTCACGGTCGTGGTTCGTCCCGAGTGCCTGGCAAAGGTCAAGGGTCGGAGTGGTCTGCTTCGCTTGGCCCTAAGCTCCGACGGCGAGTGCATGGAGCCAACGGGAGGCCACCGCAGCCACCAGTAACACCACCGGACGTGGGCCCGGGTGCTCGGCTGTGGTCCTTGGTCCTCGCGCTCCAGCGACTTCGTCGGCACAGGTCGTCATCACGTGCCTGCTCCATCGTCACCTACATTGGATCGTCGTCCGGCTGCCCTCCGAATTCCTGCGACGACGGCTTCCCTGCGCTAAAGTCCGGTCTCCGTAGACGTTCCCCGCATCAATTCTAGCCCTCACCGGTGAGACTGTTTTACGCTAGGACTGAAGTTGTGTGTGTTTTCTTTGAGTTTTTCTTCCCCATAGGTTGTAAAGTGTCGTGTTATCATCAGTGCCCGTCATTGTGTGTCGTATGTTCGTATGTTTCTCTATAAAGTGGAAAGAATCCAGAAAACAGCCTCGCCATTTTCTTGAGAACGTTGCCGACCCCGACGCAACGTACTCGTTCTATCAGTTCATTTAGAAGAACCTCATTACAATGGCGCCCAACGTGGGGCGAGGCTGATTTCTGTTCTTTCGAAAAGAACATAACGACCACGATATGGATCTGAAAGAACAAGTCAGTCTAGGTGAGAAGCTTGGTTTGTCGGGAGACGCGCTTCGGGCGTGGATAGAAGAACAAAGAGCACGTGAAAGGGATATTCGCGCTGAGGAACGTGATGCCCTGCGCGAGCAGCACGAGCGCGAGGAGAAGGCCCGACGCGAGCAGCACGAGCGCGAGGAAAAGTCTCGGGGCGAACAGCACGAGCGCGAGGAACGTGCACGTGAGGCGGAGTTGGCGTTAATGCGGGAAAAAGCAGCTCTCGAGGAGAAAAACTTGCAGCTTCGCATACGTTTGTTAGAAGCTCAGAATGCTGCCCATGACCGCGCGCCCGGTGAGGTTGAGAGTGTCAGTGTTATTGACCGATTACCGCCTCAGCAGCCAATCTGCCCTCGTAACTTTCTACCGCTCTTCGACGAGAAAAGAGACGACTTAGATGCGTATTTTCGTCGATTTGAGGTGATCGCAAAAGGACAGGATTGGCCGAAGGATAAGTGGGCTACTGCTCTCAGCATGCTTTTGGTGGGGAAAGCCTTGAAGGTATTTGGTCGGCTGTCACCAGAAGACTCACTTGATTATGAAAAGGTAAAGGTGGCCCTATTGCAGAGGTTTCGGTTCACCGCTGAAGGATACAGGGAGAAATTCCGTTCCAGCAAGCCGGAGGACCTCGAGACTGGCCAACAATATGCCGTTCGCTAGCAGGGTTATTTTGACCGGTGGTTTGAAATATCGGGGACGCCGAAAACATACGAGGGCATGCGAGACCTCATAGTCTCAGAGCAGTTTCTGAAGAACTGCCACAGCAAACTCGCAGTATTCCTAAAGGAGAGGAACTGCAAAACCCTGAAACAGATGTCCGAGGCATGCGACCACTTCATGGAGGCGCAACAACAACGAAATCTCGGCCAGTTTCGGGAGGCGTTTGGAATCTCTTCCATAGCGGGAGACAGTAGGCAGGGAAAGGAATCGTCAAAAGCTTCCCAGATAATCTGTTTCCTCTGTGACCGTGTCGGACACGAGGCTTCGTCATGCCGAGCGAAAAGCAAGCAGCCCTTTTGTCAAGTTTGTCAGAAAGCCGGTCATCAAATAAACAGTGACTGTAAGAAGAAGAGCGGGAAAGGACAAGTTACTTGTGCAGTGGTTCCAGTCGACCAGGAACAAACGCAAGAGAGAGAAGAGCTCACGAGAGGCCCGGAGCATGAGCTCCTGAACGTGTTTAAGGACGAAGATCAAGAGAAGGGACTCTGCACCATGCAGAAGAGGTCTATGCCAACTTCGGCTGGATGGGTTTTCGGAAAGAAGGTAACCGTGCTACGTGACACTGGTAGCAATACGGTGATAGTGCAGCGGGACTTAGTTCCTGACACAGCTTTGACCGGAAGGTATGGCACCGTCATCCTTACGGACGGGACGTCTTACGACCTTCCAGAAGCGTGGGTACACCTGTCTTCACCGTATTTCACAGGGCGTCTGTTGGTAAAATGTATGCCACGTCCCCTATACGAGGTGATCATAGGGAATATACCGGGGGGCACGGGCACCTAATGATTCTGACCCGGAATGGTCATATAGAGGGGATCAAGACGGATACGCTCACAAAGGACCCGGAGATTGCGTGGCACCGAGTCTCGTGTGCGCTGCAACGGCAAAACGAGTAAGATCCGACTACACGTACAGGGACCCCGCAAAGTACCCCGCTATCTCAAAAGATGATCTGCGAGCAGCTCAGGGTAACGACCCATCGCTGAGATCATGTTTTGAGCGAGTTGATATGGTTCACCTTACCAAGGGGGGCACTCGAGAAATGTTCACACTGAGGAGAGGACTACTTCCCAGAGAACGCGAGCTTCGCAATGGTAAGAAAATCACACAAGTTGTTTTGCCAAAGTGCTTGCGTGGGTATGCCTTAAAGGTCGCACATGACAGTCCCTTTTCCGACCATCAAGGAATGAAACGCACGAGGAACCGCGTGCAGGAGCTATTTTACTGGCCAGGGATGCAGGCAGAAACAAAGCGGTTTGTTCGCTCTTGTGCCGTATGCCAGGAAACAGCTCCCAAAGAAAGAACAGGTCGGTACGTAGGTGGACTGATGTCAATAATGAAAGAGCTGTGGACACGAGATGAAATTAGCCCTGAGTTACGTGCGACTTACCAGTACCTTCTGACCCTACGCGAACGCATCGAGGACACCCTGAGCTTGTCGCGACAAAATGTGACAGCATCCCGCAAATAACGGAAATGACACTGTGAGCAGAAACCAAGAAAGCGCGAGTTTCATGTTTGGGATGAGGCGCTTCTTCTCCAGCTGCTCTTTGAACGGAAGGTACCGCTTCCTGTGGTCGGCTAAGGAAGGTGGACTTTTTGCTTGACCGAGACCACAACATCGATGGTTTTTTTTTTGGTTTTTTTTTACATCATAAAGAACCACCAGCAAGGGATCATATGAGAATTATCTCAGTAACAGTAAATTTAGTTTTACGTGTTCGTTGTAACATGTGAAAACGTGTTGATGAAGCGTTGACATATGCATCTAGCTCTCAGTGGTGTTGTCACTTTGAATTGTGCGTGTTATCGTGAAACTTATCGCGCACTTAGCTGAAGTTTTGTTAAAGGAAACAAAACTCTTAAAAGGGGGACTTGTGTGATGGGAGAAGTGCGCGAGTGTCGTGTATGATGTCGTGACAAGGCCGACATGGACATAGCAGACGAAATCGTAAGGCAGAAGCGCGGTGGCAAAACTTGCACGAAGACGAAGACGACGGTGGGCAGGGACACGAGGCCAGGAAGGAGAGAGGCGTGCGCGTGAAGTGCCACGCAGTTGGCAGGGTGGTGTTCCAGCGAGCGGAAGCTGGGAGGAAGACGGCTCGCCAACGTCACGGTCGTGGTTCGTCCCGAGTGCCTGGCAAAGGTCATGGGTCGGAGCGGTCTGCTTCGCTTGGCCTTAAGCTCCGACGGCGAGTGCATGGAGCCAACGGGAGGCCACCGCAGCCACCAGTAACACCACCGGACGTGGGCCCGGGTGCTCGGCTGTGGTCCTTGGTCCTCGCGCTCCAGCGACTTCGTCGGCCCAGGTCGTCATCACGTGCCTGCTCCATCGTCACCTACATTGGATCGTCGTCCGGCTGCCCTCCGAATTCCTGCGACGACGGCTTCCCTGCGCTAAAGTCCGGTCTCCGTAGACGTTCCCCGCATCAATTCTAGCCCTCACCGGTGAGACTGTTTTACGCTAGGACTGAAGTTGTGTGTGTTTTCTTTGAGTTTTTCTTCCCCATAGGTTGTAAAGTGTCGTGTTATCAGTGCCCGTCATTGTGTGTCGTATGTTCGTATGTTTCTCTACAAAGTGGAAAGAATCCAGAAAACAGCCTCGCCATTTTCTTGAGAACGTTGCCGACCCCGACGCAACGTACTCGTTCTATCAGTTCATTTAGAAGAACCTCATTACAGAGGGAAAAATCGGTGGGATGTCTTTTATCAGAGAATTTATGAATTCTGATATATTTTCTGTTGATGGACTGTTACTGGATACTATCGGACGTCTCGGATTGCCTGATTTGTGTATTTTAGGGAGTAGGTAGGATCGACCGCGAACAGGATGAGACAGCAACATCGCTTTTAGTATTTTGCCGGTAATTTTTTCATCCGGGCGGAGGTTACTTAGGATTGCTTTTATTTTATTTTCAGATTCGGGAGTCGGGTCCTTTTGGAAGTTCTTTGTAGAAGTTTGTGTCTGACAATTGCCTTTCCCCTTTCTTTAGGTAGTCCGACGTGTTTAGTATTACAATGCAACCACCCTTATCACCAGGCTTAATGGTAATGTCGGGGTTTCTTCGGAGTACATTGAGTGCTCTTTGTTCTGTCTTTGATAAGTTGTTGCGAGATGGCCGTATTTTCTCGTATGCTCTGATTATATCTTTAGCAAAGCTTCAATATGGGCTAGTTGGTACGGTATTGTAACGTAGTTGCGCTGGGCGAAATGCACAGAAAAATGACGGAACAAGAGGACAGGACGGTTGGTGCGCAAACTTTCAACTGTTTATTTTCGCAAAAGCACGTCAAAGAAATACACAAAAACATTGAAGATAACAACACTGTGTTACCACTCTAGACAGGTTTAGGACATTGTTCTCACGAGTTTTCTGAGTGCGCTGGGCTATCTTGTGGCACGTGGGTGTCACATGCATATTCGATGGTCGACGGGTCATTGTGATCAAATCTACGCTGTTGTTCTGAGTTTTCATTTTTCTTTTCATAGTTGGAAAGAAGTTTAGCAGATCGCTGGCCTTCTTATAGAGTCACACCCCTATTCTCTGCATGCAAATTAGCTGTGGAAGTTCTACTGTCACGTTGAAATTTGCGCGCTTTTTACTTTTGAAATTTCTTGTATCTTTTTTGTCTCATACTTTTCAAATTCACTTTTCTCATACTCTCCGAGATTAGACAACGATCTCTGCGTGGTCTCCGCGACACAGTACTCGGTGGCCTTATGCTCACTATGGTCCGCAATGACCTGCGTCAATTTTAAGGAAGCTTCAATTAATATTTCTTCAAAAGAGTAGCTACTTGGGCTGGTTGGTATTGCATTTTTAGAAGAAATATAGTTTCTTAGTGCGCAGAACGTTTTAGAAAGGAGTCAGATAGGAAAGAGCGCACTCTTTTCAATATTTCTTCCCACCTCCTCTTTTCTGCTTCATCTAGTGTAGACATTGATGGGGTGCAGGCTAGGCGGAGCCCCTTAGGTGCAGTTCGGTGGGATAAATATTTGGTTAATTGTTCAGCATGTTTTTCATATTGCACCCGTTTCTCAATAGTTTTCCTAATTGATAGAAATGACTGGGACCATGCGTGCTCGAGACGGCCGTACCTTTTCGGTCCGCATGTCCGTTGTAAGTCGCCGCCTTGGTCGTCGCCGCGTGCGTCCGCCTGATGTTGTAGCGCCGCGCTGGCAGGGGCGGCGATGTTGTGACTGCGAGGACCCTGAGTGGCTCTGTGCGTTCCTCCGGCTTCCAGTTGTTGAGTGGGCTTGTCACCGGAGCTCGTCGTGCAAGGGGTTGGTGCCGATCTCCATGCCGCGGAAGTCCTCCGGAGCTGAACGCTGGTGTGCTGCGCCAGCAGAGCGACACCCTCGAAGCTTGCATGCAGGCCATCTGCAGCGAGGAAACGCCGCAGTGGGAGGGTTGAGAACCCATGTGCCACGTAGAAGACGCCTACTCCCAACATCCCGCAGTGGCAAAGACGGCGGGCCTCTCTGCTGAAGCGCTGCACTTCTCGATTGAACTTAGACACGAAGCGCCAGTTCGAGTCGTGACGACGGCGATTGGGTGCACGAGGCAATGGCAGGCTGATTGCAGCGTTTTGATGGTTGCAACGTTTTAATGGCTCGCTGCAACGTTTCCCTCAACGAATCCAGTGACTTCTTTGATCCAGTTTTCACAATGTCTGGGGTGCCCACATTGTCTGTGGTGCCCACATTGTATTACCGGAGATCTTACTTACTTCCTTCAGGTCAGTGGCACTGCAATGGGCACAAAAATGGCCCCGAACTTTGCGAGAACCTTTATGGCATCCCTTGAAATCCCGTTTATGGAAGGGCGCACCTTGAAACCTTTGTATTACCGGAGATTCTTGGACAATATATTCATGGTATGGAACCACGATGAGGGTGCCTTCTCCGGTTTATATGTGATTTCCAGGAACTCTACTGATCAATTAAGTTTACACATATCATTTCTAAAACTAGAATTAACTTCTTGGACGTCTCTGTCTCGATCGAAAATGAACGCCTGACAACAAACCTTTACAAAAAGCCTACAGACCGGCAGATGTACCTACACTTCAACAGCAGCCATCCAAGACATTGCAAAACGGGTATTCCATATTCTCAGGCTTACCGGTATCGAAGAATATGCACCGACATACAGGACTTTGACAAACATGCAGGATACCTAAAGCATGCCCTATCACAATAGAATTATCCTGAAGACATTATTGACGATGCCATACTACGTGCTCGCAACGTGAACCGGAATACCATAATTAAGGAGTCAAAAGCAGTATCAAAAACAACTTCCCAAACAAATTTTGTGCTAACTTACTCCTCATCAGTGCCACGAGTTAATAACATACTTTCCCGCCATTTCAATATAATCAGGCAAAGCAAACGATTAACTTCCATCTTCGCGGAACCACCTTGCGTGGTGTACCGCAGGGATAAAAACCTGAAGGACATCCTTGTCAGAGCCAGAACAAGCCCCGCTAAAACTGAACCAGGGTGCCACCCCTGCGAAAAAGCTCGGTGCAAAGTATGCCCCCACATTGTCACAACATGTGAATCAAAAGCAAGCTCCTCAGATTTCAAATTCAACATCACAGAAAACCTTAATTGTGTCTCCAGTAATGTGATATACATGCTACATTGCAATGCCTGCGTACAAGAATACATTGGCCAAACAGACACGCCGTTTCGACTGCGGTTCAATAACCACCGGTACCACACCACTTCGCTGCCGAACCTACCCTTATCCAGACACTTACGCCTGCCAAACCACAGCTTTGAAAATATAAGCGTAACCCTTCTGCAATCAGGTTTTCGAAACACGCGGGAGCGCGAACAACGAGAGGCATATTTTATTTTCATATTTAGAACATTAATATCCGGCATCAACGAGGACCCTGGCAGACTCTCCTGCCTCCGAGAGGTAAACCAAGATGTTTTTGGCAATAGGGAAACATAAATGGAGACCATGCTTGTTTCTTGATTGGCTCGTACGTCTGCACTGTGCTTTCTTTCTCCTTTTCAGATTTGTAGAATATGCAGTGCCCACGCTCCCCTACCACTTGGGGGGCTATTGACTAGGAACGAGCGGACATGAAAATCACCGCCCAAGCACTCCGTACAAATGATTAACCAGCGAAGCTGAAATGTGCGGCCCCGGTGTTTAGCAGTGGGTTCAACCCGACGCTGCCCTGAAGCCTTCCACAATTATCGTTGCCAGGTTGTGGTCGAACCACAGGCGGTTACAGACGTCGAAGCCGAAGCCAAAGTGCCGCTGGAGAAGCTCTCGCCCAAAGCGGGCGTTCGCCCCGGCCATGGTGTAAGATATAATGGCCCCGGCGAACGCGCTCCCGCAATCATCACGTTGACGCTGTTCTGCCCGCAACGCCGCTTCTTCGGCGCGCCGTTGCTGCAAGCGTTTGACCCTGCAAGCGTCGTACCCGAGCTTGGGTACGACACTCAGAATGACGTAACTGATTGGACAGCCAATGGAGACCGCTCGTGACACAGATGCCGAGCGGTTTTTAGTTTCTCCTAGCCATATACAGCTTTCCGCTGTAAAAGGTGAAAAGCCGACCCATTAAGGGGACGCTCTTACCTCCACGTGTGGCGGAGCAGACTCGTCCCGGCCGCCGCGGCGACAGCTTTGGGTGGCCCTCCGCACCACGAGGACCGGTAAACACGAGATATAAGCAGATGTGGGCTCTCAACGACTCTGAACTGTGGACCATTTTTCTCAATTTATCGTGTTGTGTTTTGTCGAGGGTGTGTTTTTTCTGTTCTTTTTTTTTCCTCTTTCCCATTTCCTCTTTGATGTTTTCGAAGGCGAGTGAACGCCGCTGGAGACGATAGTTCAACTCAACCCCTGACGAAGGAAGGACCCCTCCCGAAACTGTTGGGAACTAAATAAATATTTATACCCTTGTTGCCAACGCCTCCGTTGTGTTACAACCCATTGCTATATATACATATATATATATATATATATATATATATATATATATATATATATATATATATATATATATATATATATATATATATATATATATATATATATATATATATAGTGAACGTCAGATCTTCCCAATGGATAATGGATCGATTGTGGAGCTCCCAAGTCAATGGTTTCTGAGCATAACTGAAACGTCCAGGAACTGCGGCTAAAGACATCAGTTTTTCCTACTTGCACGTCCATCAGCCGAGAACATTATCTGCGGGACAGTGAAGGGCCGTCGCAAATGCGATACCGGCTGAAAGGCGAAGCTGATGCATCAGAATTACTCAGCCGGACTCACTCAGGCTCGGACTCACAGCTTGCCCTGAGTCTGAGTGAGCCTGAGTGAGTCGACTCATGAGTCCATCATGAGTACTGTTAGTATTCGCCTTATAGAGAGTACTTGCTTCTTCATCCAATCGGTTCACGTCTTTTGTTGTGCAGACACAACGTATTTGGTGGACGGAAAAGAGTGCACCAGGTGCACGAGTAGTCTATCCGTAAGGCTGCTGTAATATGTCGGCTCTCCCTGTTGTTCGCAGTCTATCTATTCATCTTCAGCATTACCTACTATTAGCTTTACATCGGCTTACGTCTTATATCGGCTTACTGAAGTCTATTCACACATCTGAACGATCTGACGTTCATGCGCCATTCCTCAATATTTATTGACCAGACGCGTAAGTTGGGGTAGGGGCACCATGACCTCCTCCGCAAGCTCTTTCATGGAAAGTTTTGATGAAAATATATTTGGTGAGTCGCGTATTCCATTGAAATGTCCTTACTGGATTGAAACCACTGGTAATTCGTATTTGAAACTACAAGATCAAAACGCGTATCGTAGAGCAATTTTTATGTGAGGTATTGGCGTTAAAGAGCGTTGACACCAGGCCCGTAGCCAGGGGGGGGGCTAGGGGCCCGGGCCCCCCCCGAAATTCGGATGGAAGAGGGGTGTTTTACCGAGGAAAAATAATAAAAATGGGTGTTTTTCAAGGCTTTCAACAAGTGCCCCCCCCCCCCCCCCCCCCGAAAAAACTTCCTGGCTACGGGCCTGGTTGACACCATGATCGAAAATGTTAATTTTGCGCTAAGACGCTCATGAGTCGACTCGCTCAGGCTCACTCAGACTCAGGGCAAGCTGTGAGTCCGAGCCTGAGTGAGTCCGGCTGAGTAATATGTTGGTGAGTTTGAGTCCGAGTGAGCCCAGCTGAGACAAAGTTTATTGAGTCTGAGTGTGAGTAAGTCCAGTTTAGGAAAATTGTGATGAGTGTGAGTGCGAGTGAGTCCTCAGAGCAAAATATATTTCTTGAGTGAGTCTTAGCGAGCTCCACTATTTCTGCCGACCTATGGTTCGCACTGACTTCGAAGTTGGCGAAGCTCTTCCACTCGAAGGAGAACAGGTACCGGAGACCCTGGACAGCGTTGTCGAGCAGCAACAGTCTTGTCATCACCAGCAGGGCGCAACCGAAACAGAAGGGAACAACGGCGAGCGAGACCTGGGCGCAAGGAAATAGCTGCTTTGATACGAACTCTCTGTAAACATCGTTGCAGTTTTGCTTGCATTTTGCCTGTGCGAAATGGATAGTGTGTACGAAAAGGTACATTTATTGTCACTGCTGATCACATTTACAAGCATTTTTTTTACAGAGCTTAAAATTACGATCGGGAAGTAGCAAAATAATGCGTGATGATAGGTTCTTGAAGTATTGGGTCGAAAGACGTGGTGAAACTTAACGTTGAAACCATTTATACACTGACACGTCAACCCTACGCACTGCACATTTTAATATCGCTAGAAAGATGCGCGAGATATGCAAAAGAATGTGTTGCTTTTGTTAACTTAGGGACCTGATTCGTTGTACAGCATTCTAATCCTTATAAGAGGGAAAAAACAGCGCAAAATTCTGAGAGGACGCACAAGATGAAGAAGGCACGACAACAGCGCTGACTTACAACTGATTTATTTTTCGACATGTGCGCACATATATACCTTGACAGTCAAAAAATAGAAAGAAAAAACTGACTGTGGGCACATATATACCTTGACTGTCAAGGTATATCAAGGTATATATGTGCCCACAGTCAGTTTTTTCTTCCTATTTTTTTTACTGTGAAGGTATATATGTGACCTGATTCGTTGTACAGCATTCTAATCCTTATGAGAGGGAAAAAACAGCGCAAAATTCTAACAGGACGCACAAGATGAAGAAGGCACGACAACAGCGCTGACTTAAAACTGATTTATTTTTCGGCATGTGCGCACATATATACCTTGACAGTCAAAAAAATAGAAAGAAAAAACTGACTGTGGGCACATATCTACCTTGACTGTCAAGGTATATCAAGGTATATATGTGCCCACAGTCAGTTTTTTCTTTCTATTTTTTGACTGTCAAGGTATATATGTGCGCACATGTAAAAAAATAAATCAGGTTGTAAGTCAGCGCTGTTGTCGTGCCTTCTTCATCTTGTGCGTCCTGTTAGAATTTTGCGCTGTTTTTTCCCTCTCATAAGGATTAGAATGCTGTACAACGAATCAGGTCACATATATACCTTCACAGTAAAAAAAATAGGAAGAAAAAAACTGACTGTGGGCACATATACCTTGATATACCTTGACAGTCAAGGTATATATGTGCCCACAGTCAGTTTTTTCTTTCTATTTTTTTGACTGTCAAGGTATATATGTGCGCACATGTAAAAAATAAAGCAGTTGTAAGTCAGCGCTGTTGTCGTGCCTTCTTCATCTTGTGCGTCCTGTTAGAATTTTGCGCTGTTTTTTCCCTCTCATAAGGATTAGAATGCTGTACAACGAATCAGGTCACATATATACCTTCACAGTAAAAAAAATAGGAAGAAAAAACTGACTGTGGGCACATATATACCTTGATATACCTTGACAGTCAAGGTAGATATGTGCCCACAGTCAGTTTTTTCTTTCTATTTTTGACTGTCAAGGTATATATGTGCGCACATGTAAAAAAATAAATCAGTTGTAAGTCAGCGCTGTTGTCGTGCCTTCTTCATCTTGTGCGTCCTGTTAGAATTTTGCGCTGTTTTTTCCCTCTCATAAGGATTAGAATGCTGTACAACGAATCAGGTCACATATATACCTTCACAGTAAAAAAAATAGGAAGAAAAAACTGACTGTGGGCACATATATACCTTGATATACCTTGACAGTCAAGGTATATATGTGCCCACAGTCAGTTTTTTCTTTCTATTTTTTGAGTGTCAAGGTATATATGTGCGCACATGCCGAAAAATAAATCAGTTTTAAGTCAGCGCTGTTGTCGTGCCTTCTTCATCTTGTGCGTCCTGTTAGAATTTTGCGCTGTTTTTTCCCTCTCATAAGGATTAGAATGCTGTACAACGAATCAGGTCACATATATACCTTCACAGTAAAAAAAAATAGGAAGAAAAAACTGACTGTGGGCACATATATACCTTGATATACCTTGACAGTCAAGGTAGATATGTGCCCACAGTCAGTTTTTTCTTTCTATTTTTTGACTGTCAAGGTATATATGTGCGCACATGTAAAAAAAATAAATCAGTTGTAAGTCAGCGCTGTTGTCGTGCCTTCTTCATCTTGTGCGTCCTGTTAGAATTTTGCGCTGTTTTTTTCCCTCTCATAAGGATTAGAATGCTGTACAACGAATCAGGTCACATATATGCCTTCACAGTAAAAAAAATAGGAAGAAAAAACTGACTGTGGGCACATATATACCTTGATATACCTTGACAGTCAAGGTATATATGTGCCCACAGTCAGTTTTTTTCTTTCTATTTTTTGACTGTCAAGGTATATATGTGCGCACATGTAAAAAAATAAATCAGTTGTAAGTCAGCGCTGTTGTCGTGCCTTCTTCATCTTGTGCGTCCTGTGAGAATTTTGCGCTGTTTTTTCCCTCTCATAAGGATTAGAATGCTGTACAACGAATCAGGTCACATATATACCTTCACAGTAAAAAAAATAGGAAGAAAAAACTGACTGTGGGCACATATATACCTTGATATACCTTGACAGTCAAGGTATATATGTGCCCACAGTCAGTTTTTTTCTTTCTATTTTTTGACTGTCAAGGTATATATGTGCGCACATGTCGAAAAAAATAAATCAGTTGTAAGTCAGCGCTGTTGTCGTGCCTTCTTCATCTTGTGCGTCCTGTTAGAATTTTGCGCTGTTTTTTCCCTCTCATAAGGATTAGAATGCTGTACAACGAATCAGGTCACATATATACCTTCACAGTAAAAAAAATAGGAAGAAAAAACTGACTGTGGGCACATATATACCTTGATATACCTTGACAGTCAAGGTATATATGTGCCCACAGTCAGTTTTTTCTTTCTATTTTTTGACTGTCAAGGTATATATGTGCGCACATGCCGAAAAATAAATCAGTTTTAAGTCAGCGCTGTTGTCGTGCCTTCTACATCTTTTGTGTCCAGTCAGAATTTCGCGCTGTTTTTTCCATCTTATAAGTATGAACTAACTCGCCCAAGCCTCAACCCTCGCATTCTAATCCTAGCATACCATCGAATGTGTCCCTTCTAGTAGGTTCACTATTCATTCACCCGCCGCGGTGGTCTCGACTGCTGGGTGCTCGACTGCTGACCCGCAGCTTGCGGGATTGAATGCCGGCCGCGTCGATCGGCCTAGTTTTCGATGGAGGCGAAAATGCTTGAGGCACGTGTGCTTAGATTTAGGTGCCCGTTAAAGAACCCCAGGTGTTCGAAATTTTCAAAGCCCTCCACTACGGCGTCTCTCATAATCCTATCGTGGTATTGGGATGTTAAACCCGAACAATTGTTATTATAAGTATTAATTCACTTTTACAGCCTGTAATTTCGACCTGCTGTAATAATGAATCGTGACACAACATATCCCTGCAATTGGCCGATAGCTGACATAAACCAAGAGCGGCGTGATGGATCATATGTGCTTTTTGCCACGGAGTGCCGATGCGCCGGGCACCGTGCTTTGAATGCGTTTCACTACGTGCCGCCAGAGCAAAACAATGATAAAATAATTCAGTTGGAAAGGGAGAACGCAGCACTAAAAGAGGCAATTGCGCAGCTTAGGGCTGAGATGGTTGCACTTAGGAATGCTAATAACGCTAAGAGTGAGGTTGGAAACGCTAGAGTGGAAACGCCCATGGATGTCCCCATGGCGGCGCCGTGTACTGTTCGTCCAGCCAAAAAGAGGGCTTTGACGAGGGACGCCCATGACGAGGGGCTAGAAAGTTTTAAGACGGAGATCAGAGATATGTTCAGGTCGCTTAGCGAAACTGTAACAATCGGTAATGTTAAGGTCGATAGCTTGACTGACAAGTTCAACGCGCTGGACGCTAAGGTCAATGCGTTGGACGCTAACTTCTGTGCACTGGACGCTAAGGTCAACGCGCTCGAAAGTAGGTGCAAATCTTTCGAGCCTAACCATGGCGCGTCCGCCTAAAGAGTTCAGGATTTGGCAGTGGAACTGCTGGGGGTTCCACCGCAAGAGGGCGGTCCTTCATCAGTTCGTTCGTTCTCACTCTGAAAAGCCGCACGTCATTTTGCTTCAGGAGACGCTTTCGGATTTGGTAGTTCTACCGGGTTACAAATCTCACGCTGTTTATGGCGACGGACGGAGAGGCATTTGCACGCTCGTTTCTAAGGGATGCACCTTTGTCACGCATGATCTCTCTATGGACACCAGTAAGGTGGAACACTCGCTGGTCGAAATTATTCCGGGGGGCCACTTCAAGTGTAGTGTTTTCATCCTTCACATTTATAGTTCGCCAAAGGACTCAAGACAAAGGTTCGCGACGCTCTTGAGTAGGGCTGCCGGCAAGGCCGGTATCTCCCCGCTTGTGGTCGCGGGTGACTTCAGCGCTCCTCATCAGGCGTGGGGTTATCTGCGGTCCTCCCGTAAAGGCGACGACTTGTGGCAAGCAGCGGCGAACCTGAACCTCATCCTGGCCATGGACCCAGCATTTCCGACCAGGATGGGCAACTCTTGCGCGAGGGACACAACGCCAGATCTTACCTTTGTTAAAAATGTTGAATCTGCCGCATGGCACAACTTGCACGTGGATTTGGGGAGCGACCATAATATTCTAGCTACCCACCTCAGCGTAAAGGGTAAGCCCGTAAGGGAATTTCGTGTCACAAATTGGGATCAGTTCCGGACTATTAGAAAAGAACGGGCACAAGCTCAAGACTCAACCCCCAGCCTGGTACAATGGGCCGCACAGCTCAAGGGAGACGTTAATGAGGCGACAAAAAAGATCCAAACAGATCTGGAAACAGATAGAATGGACAGCCGCCTCGCGCACCTCCTTGAGGCCAAAAAATCGTTACTGAATAGGTGGAAGGGGCAGAGGCTCAATCGTCGGCTCCGCAAGAAGATTGCAGAACTTAACCGTTCCATCGAGGACCACTGCCAGACCATCACCAGGCAGCAGTGGGATGAGGTGTGCAATTCTGTCGATGGTCAAATGAGAATAGGAGGCAAATGGAATTTGCTTAAACACCTTTTGAACGAGTCGAATTCCAAGAGTAATCAACGGCAAGCCATTGCTAAAATTATACATGCGGCCAGACAGTCTGAATCTGATGACGCCATACTGGACGGATTGGCTCGTAGATACCTACCCGTTGGCTCCTCGAGCTGTTCTGACTATCCGTCCTACACTGGGCCCCCCTTGTCCCGAGCTCGGTGAGCCCTTTAACGCCAGCGAGGTCTGGGAGGTTCTTCAAAACCTTAATGGAAGATCGGCTCCGGGGCCGGATGGCATCTCTAACAGGGCCCTTAGGAACCTGGAAGACGAATCCGTAAAGTTTCTTACCGATGAGATCAATCGCATATGGGAGCAGGGTTCTGTCCCAGACTCCTGGAAAACGGCGTCGGTCGTCTTAATCCCCAAACCGGGGCGACCTGCGGGTCTAGCCAATCTTAGGCCCATATCGCTCACGTCCTGCGTCGGCAAGGTGGCGGAGCACGCCATTCACAACCGCATATCTAAGTACATCGAGAAGAAGGGTCTTTTCCCCTACAACATGGTTGGTTTTCGTCCGTCCTTGTCGACGCAGGACACGATGAAGCTAATCAAACATCAAATAATAGACATGAACACAAGGGACGTAAGAGGCATCCTAGGTCTTGACTTGGAAAAGGCATTTGATAACATCTCTCACGCGCACATCTTAAACTCCATTTCAGAGCTTGGACTGGGCGAAACCTTTCACAGATACGTCAGCTCCTTTCTCGATTCCAGGAAGGCCACGCTCAATATCGGGGACCTCAAGTCCGCTCCCATAGCACTGGGCCCTAAAGGCACGCCGCAAGGGGCGGTGATATCCCCGCTTCTCTTTAACATTGGTATGTGCAAGTTGTCCAAAGTGCTATCTAAAGTGAAGGGCATCAGCCACACGCTTTACGCTGATGACATTACCATCTGGTGTCCCGGAGGTAGCGAAGGAGAGGTCGAGACTGCCCTCCAGGAAGCCATCGATCAGACGGAGCTCTTCCTCGCTGGAACAGGGCTGAGGTGCTCTTCGAGTAAATCGGAGCTGCTTTTATACAGGCCCAATAGGAAGGGAGCCAAGCCGAAGGACTGGAAGCCTTTAACAGAGGTGGACATTGTTCTTCACACCGGAGGTGGCGCCCCCCATTCCGAGGGTGGACGCCATTAGAGTGCTGGGCATGATTATTGAATCCAACGGGTACAACGGGCGGACCATTGCTAAGATCTCCACCAAGACCGAGCACATGATCAGGTTGATTAATAGGGTTTCGAACAGAAGGGGTGGACTAAGGGAGGACAATCTCCTGAGGCTCTTTCACGCATTCCTCATGAGTCATATTACGTACGTTGCTGCCATGCACTCTTGGTACGGATTTGAAAAGAAGAAGCTGGAAACTTTGATCCGAAAGAGCATAAAGAGGGTGTTGGGCATCCCCGCGCGGACCAGTACTGAACGGCTTATGCAGCTGGGGGTCCATAACACCCTAGAAGAGATCATTGAAGCCCAGAAGACTGCACAGCTGGTGCGCCTGTCATCTACGCCGGCTGGCAGGCAGATTCTGTCCGTCTTAGGTCTCAGCCCTGCGCTTGTAGAGGAGCGCCGTCTTCAATTACCGGATGAACAGCGTTCTGCAATCCAGGTCTCTCCCTTCCCCCGGAACGTCCATCCACAGCACAACGTAGGCAGACGCAGGGCTAGGGCCATCACGCTTCTTAAGAGCATCAGAAACGATCCCACTTCGGTGTGTTTTGTCGACGCCGCTCAGTACGGTCGCTCGGCTAGGTTTTCTGTTGTCTCCGTCAATCACGAGGGTTCTATTATCAATGCTGCGTCGCTTAGGGACTCTACTCCCTCAAGAGCCGAACAGTTGGCTGTAGCCCTTGCCCTTTTGGACGACAGTAGGTCGCAAATCTTCACCGACTCCAGGTCGGCGGTCAGGGCTTTTGCCTCTGGTTCCGCCTGTGCCGAAGCATTCAAACTACTTGAAAATAGGACACTTACTCCACATACCATTACCTGGTTCCCTGCACATCTCGAACCCCTACTGGACTCCCTCACAAACCTCAACGACACTGCTCACTCCCGGGCGCGCGCACTAACCCTCCGCGCTGGGGAGGACGTAGGTCCGCAGGTCGGCTGTGGGGTGTTTAGGGACGCTTTACTTGCCCTGATTGCGGTGAGGTTAGTACCTTTGACCATATGCTCTGGCGGTGCCCCTCGTTACGGGGCCCAAGTCGGCTCACAGAACAAGATTGGGACTCTGCCTTACGAAGTTCTGAGCTACTTCCACAACTACGGGCTGTCCAGAGAGCCCATGATGCGGCGGTGAGGCTAGGCCTCCCCGTCCCCACGTGGGAGCGGCCCGCGGCGTTGCTCTAATGGAGTAACGTTTCTCAGGACCACAATAAAGTTCTGTGTCTGTCTGTCTGTTTCTTCGAACGCGCGGCTTACTTTCAGTGTGATCGCGCGCGCGCGCGGGCACGTGGCGGTAGCGATAACTATGCAGCTCACGATGCTCAAATCAGCCAATGGCCGTGAATTTGGGTATATGACACAGTCATTTGGGTATATGCCATCATCTGTAGAAAGATGAGGGAACGATTTCTAGCTGAGTTTGAGAATTAAATGTAAATTCCAGACAGCGTGATGCGCTATAACGTTTGGCTCGCGTGTTCTCAGGCACCTCGACTAGCGATCGACAGTGTTTTCTGACCATGCTGAAAAAGTGCTGCAGGGCTGCTTTAAGATTTTTTAAACATATTTTGCCTGATATTTGCCACGTCTCTCACCACTGTTACAGTGCTACTTGATAGCAATGAGTGTTGACGCCATTTCTGCATTTGTTAAGGGTCACCGTTGACGCTCTTGTTACCGGTTTTTTTCACCGAAATTTTATAGATTAAACTAAAGGAACCTCGGGCGACTTGGTGCTGCTCTATTTATCTACGTAGTACACAAAATACACGGGGTCGTACAAAGATGTATGCAGAGCGTTCTGTCTACATCATTATTCTTGATGAAACTTGTAGTGCACGAAAAAAAACACGGACAAAGCAAGAGACGATGGGACGATGCGCTTATGTTTCATCATGTATCACCACCAACAAGCCCATTCTTACATTCTATCATTATTCTGTCGATTTCTATTATGGGCTCTAAAATTGTTGTGCTTTTGATAGAATCAATCGCTGCGAACTTTTACGCAAGCGTGACTTAATTTTCTTAACCCCTCCTTTATCAATCACGTCGCCAGTTTTCTTTCCAGCCGTAAAAATATGGCGTCTATTTTTAAAAGATAACTTAAAAAGTTTTCTCTGCAAGTGTCATCAACCATGCCGCAAAGTATCCTGCTGTTCACTCGTCATCAGGCATGCTGCATACCTGCATTCAGGGATCATTACTATAGCTGTATATTAATTATTCGCCTTCTAACGTATCAGACAATCCATGTTAATACGGAGACGACTGCGTACTTTATGTCACTATGAACTCACTAAAGGAAGCAAAAGGCCATGAATTTTAGGAATACATTGTGGGTATAATTCTTGAGATCCTTTATTTCCATCCACGTTTATTGATACATTGAACAAAATAACGCAATGAGAAATAAGAATTCAAAGATAAATATGTGCGCCTTCATTTTGCAAGCAACGTGTTCCCACCTAGCACAAAAGAGATATAATCCGTCTTATTAAGGGGTATATCGTCTAAACTGTCGGATAAAAGAAGTCAACTTCAGGACGGATATAATCAACACAAAAAACCCTGCTATAAGACCGACTTCTAAACACGCTTACAAGCGCCGTCTTCTTTATAATTTGTGTTGTTTACAAATATATCTTCTTAGCCGTCAGCAATATGGATATAAGAAGTCGACCTCAGTAAGATTGTAAGTGAAACTTGAAATACCGCTACAAGGCGGATTTTTAAAGACCCGTTTTTTCGCCAAGCAGCGCGTCATTTGGTCAATGCATGTACGGACATGCATGGACCACCGTGAATTGAAATTTGAACTCGAGCCTGCGCGCGCCATTTCTCTCATTGCGATAAAGAAAATAACGCGCGAAATTATAAAGGCGTGTGGTGGTGTCCACAATCATGAGGGCTTCCAAAACTGTATACGTAATTTACTGGCAGCGATAACCGTCCAGCTTGATTCCTCCCGAGCACTTTAGCGTTGATCTTGTATCTATCCGCGCAACTGCTTCGGCTTCTGCAATGTCAGTTAAGCTCGTCGACTTAGCATGTGCGGTCGTGCGCGTCAGTCATGTCCTTTTTTGTTTTATTTTGTGCTTGTGTCGTGATTCTTAAGACTATAGACGCATCTGTGAAGAAGCTGTACTTCACTGCATGTACAACTTATGGGCCCGATCGAATGCAAGTATGTTTCTGTGGAGTGACTGTTACGCTGACTGACGGTTAGGCCTAGTGCGTGCCGTTAGATTCCCAACGGAGAGATGCACGCCTCGTCTTGCGAGTGGAGTGCTCTCAGGACTTCCTTTAGATAGATAGATAGATAGATAGATAGATAGATAGATAGATAGATAGATAGATAGATAGATAGATAGATAGATAGATAGATAGATAGATAGATAGATAGATAGATAGGTAGATAGATACGCTCAAAGTCGCCGAAGTTCGCTAAGAAATGC